>JASDQU010310333.1:25940-41947 GCA_032191745.1 Picea mariana
AGTAAAACAAATTATTGAATAGCTCATGAATCTTGGATGCGATCTTGGAAAGTCAAATATCACCACTTGATAAATCATGCCTTGGATACAAAGAAGAAGCTACATATGCTGAAGAAATCACCCCAAAGAAGAATGAGGTAAGTCCATCAAAGAAGGAAGACAATTTTGCAAAACAACCATCTACACAAGGCAAAGAAAATTTCAAAAGAACAAAGCACGAAAGACTTCGAGAAGCTACTCTTGGGACACCAAAGAAAAGGTATGAAAGTATTTTTCGTGGGCATTGTTATTCATGTAATGGATAAGGTCACAAATATTTTCAATGTAGAGCTTATGAAAAGAGATACAATGGAAGATTTTATAACACCATAAGGTGCTGGAGATGTGATCAAGTAGGACACATTGCTGTTCACTGTAACACAATGAGATGCTACAGCTGTAGTGGATTTGACCACAAATCCCAGGATTGCTGGAACACAAGAAGAAAGTCCATGATGAGGACTTCACATAGCATGGCTAGAAGAAGGAATGAGGTAAGGAAAGGAGACATCTTTGAAAAGATGGATGCTCAGAGCTCAAGTTCTGAAGATCAGGGACACCTACAAAAGTTGGTGAAGAAGACAGAGCAACAAGAACAGAATGAAAGACTGAAGGGAAACTCAAGTAAGTCATCTACTGAGGCATACACGGGTGACAGTGGTATCATTCACGTACATACGCAGGCTAACCTTGAATAGGTCATGTACATACGTGAGCTGTTTGTGTAGCAGACCACGTATATGTGGTAAAGCCTTGGGAAAAAGGCAATGCACATGGATTGCATCTTAATATGGTGGTATAACTCGATGTTGCAAAGTCTAACATTGTTTATTGTAGGTTCTGACACTGTTTGCTGCAGGTTTTCATGGTTCTATGTTAGATCATGTAAGGTGACGATGTAAAATAAATATTGGGTGCATGGCACTAACCCATGAGTATGGATTGATGCTGATCTATTGGGGTACATGGCTGGTACATATTTGAGTTTCATTGATATATCTTATGATGTATTATTGAAAGATATATTGGATGTCATGGTGCATGAATTTTTCATGTGGTTGGGCTACATATTGAGACATGTAGTTGGTGAGTTGAGTTGATAGTCATGTTGTACATCATTGAAGAGTCATATCTTGTTGATGCATAGTTGATATACTTGCTTGGTGCAAGTGATGATGCATGATGGTACGCTCATAGATGCACATGGTTGGCATAATTGGTAGATGCACATGGTTGGAATATTGGTAGATGCACATGTTGGCATATGGTGGATACATTCCATGGATGATATCTTTTGACGTACATGGTTAATGCACATGGATGTTGTGCATGATGTACTTGGTTGATATCTTGTTCATGATTCTCTATTTTCATTATTGACATATTTTTTGTTTCATGATGCACATGGTTGGCATATTGGTAGATGCACATGTTGGCATATGGTGGATACATTCCATGGATGATATCTTTTGACACACATGGTTAAGGCACATGGATGTTGTGCATGATGTACTTGGTTGATATCTTGTTCATGATTCTCTATTTTTATTATTCACATATTTTTTGTTTCATGATGTATGGTATGGCACAAGTTTTATGCATGAATAAGTCCAAGGATCGTCATAGAGAGAGTGCTTGATCTATGATCTGGTTGAAAATAGGGGGAGACATACCCATAGGGGGAGTCATTCTTCTTATGATTCTAGGAGGAAATTATTATCAGATGCATACCTGGAAAAGAGATCTATACTTGAGGGAAGAGCACAGAGGCATAATTCCAGGGGGAGCGATGGTCATAAAGGGAGGATGAGCAATGTATTTTCAGCATTACATCAGATTGATATCCCTTGTTCAAAAGGGGAGAGATTATTCAGTAGAAATAAGATAGGGGGAGAAGCCCCAAGGAGAGTTCAAGCAAGGGGAGCAACCCCAACAGGAGAATGGCCTTTTGCCATTGATGTCAAAGGGGGAGATATAGTCACATTGATGTGATTGATGTTTATTGATAGAAAGACATAGTCTAATGAGAAGAGATAGTCACATTGTTATGGGAGAGATAGTCACATGGTTGTGATTGATGACTATTGATGTAGAGTATGACTTGTCTACATGTTGACATCAATGATTGGTGTTGACATAAATGTTGGTATTGCCATCAATGCCTAAGGGAGATATTGTTGGATCATGTTGTCATTGATGCCAATGGTTTGATTATTTTGATGTTAAAGGATTGATGTCAAGTGATTGATTGATGTCAAGTGATTGAGTGATTAATTGATTTCAAGTGATTGATTGATGTCAATGGATTGATTGATTGATAAGCTTGATTGATTGATGATTGATGAACAATGTATATGTATTATCCTTGATGAAAATGACAGATGTCAAGTGGAAACCAATCGATGAAGATGGATCAAGATGCATAGATGAAGATGGATCAATGAGTTGTCATTGATACATGATGAAGATAGATTCTTTATATTATGCATAGTTTGATGACTCATTAGTGTCTTGTCATGATTAAAAAGAAGTACAAATGGATGAAATCCAAATTGGTCCCCTTATAGTGAAATCCCTCATGGGAAGACGCTTTGTGGTTGAGTTGTGGTTAAGAGAACCTATGCTTGTATGTGGAATAATGAGATGAAGATAAACGAAGTTATTGATGAAACTATCCTAGATGGATAGTGCTTTTCATTCCATTTCAGTGGTATGTGGAACGTCACATAACTCCTCATGGTTTGAGAGTTATGGCCCTACGAAGATGAAAGACCCCCATATGAAGGCTTGAAGCCCCCAAGGTCAAAGAAGTGAAAGTGACCTAAAAGAAGAAATCATTATTGAAATGATAAAGTAAAGTGACAAAGTCAAGGTGGATTATTTAAATAATAAAGAGAAGTGACAAAATCAAGAAGGATATTTAAGTGATAATGTATTGGATAACTTTCTATGTATGGAAAGTGGTTAACCCTAAAAATAAGGAAAATAGGTTAAGTGACCTAGAAATGGGTTAAGTGACCTAGAGGATGAAAGTATAAATAACATAGCAATGGTCTCTTGCATATCATCCTTTTTGTGGATCAATGGAGAGCTTCTTGTGAGAATATCTTTTGGAGTATTGATGGAGAGATTCTTGTGAGAGCTTCTTGTGAGAAGCATCTTTGGTGTGGATCTCTTGAGCATGATTGAATATCTATTCTAAGAAAGAGAGCGTTAGGAAGATCTCATGGATGCATCAAAGTTTCAACAATATTGGATATCTTGACGACAAAAGTCTCGAAGCTTCATAAACCCTAGTTTCTGAGGTATACGGGGGTTGTAATGGGCTAGGGCATGTACATACGTGGGCTGTATGAGGACATGATGCATATAGTGGATAAAATCATGGAGATTTGTGTTTGAGCTGATGCCAAGCTGTTGAACACTGTGGTAGGTTCCATATATGCACTCTATGGGCTTAGATCTATAACTGAGACACTAGTATGGTTTCATTTAGTGTTGTTTGTTTTGTTGTAAATGCTTAGGGCATTCTTGGTATGGATTCTATGATGTGGTTTATTTTGGTTAATGGAGTAAGCATAACTCTTGTGATTCAGTGATGACATGATTTCTATGGTATACTAGTTGTTTATATATGATTGAGATAGCATTCATATTGATTGGTTGTGGAGCATGAGCAAGCTATTGGAGAGCTTGGATGTGTTGTGAATGGCTGGTGGTTAGATTGGACAATGAGAGAGAGAAAAGAAAGTAAATTGGTTGCAGAGGATCTGAGTTGAACTTGAAGGATAAACCCTAATAGCTCATAAGGTATACACAGGTTGTTGTATACACTATCTACGTACATATGCGGGTTGTAGTGAGCCAGGGCGTGTACACACGAGGGCTACACTACTGATAGATCGCATACCTTTTGCAGATTGATATTTGATGAGGATTGTTGCCTCATCTCAGTTGGTGCTGAGTGTGTAAGCTGAGTCTTGCATTATAGATCTGGTGCTCTTGTAGAGTTGCAATCTATTTAGTTGTTGTTGAAAAACCCCAAGGATTGTAGTTCGTAATAAAAACAAAATTGTACATATATCTTGTGTTCTTTGTGTTCCTTGTGGTGATGACTTGTTGATGATATATTGCTAATATATGTTGCTGATATGTGTTCACATCTAACTGGTTATAAATGACAGTAATGAGTAATGAGTAAAATGTTGAATGCTAACTAATGAGTTTTGTGTAAGAGAGAAGTTTTTGAAAAAGATCCCCACACTCATTCACCCCCCCCCCACCTCTAAGTGTGGTAGGTGTGTCCAACATTCTCTTGCAACTCCATTGTGACACTTCCACAAAATATTTGGTCTCTCATGGTCAAGCACGCGACGTCTTAGGATGTTATCCAATCCTAATTTCTATGAGTGTCCTACAATCAGTTGATAGTCTACTACTTGAACCACTAGGTGTCACTTTCGAGTTTCAGAATAACTTTCTAGGTAGGCACTCGTGCTTAGAAATAAGACAATTTCAGACAATTAATTAGGAATAGCTTCAACCTTGAAAAGAGATACATCTGGGAGATGATAATCTACAACTCCACCACTCTTGATTCTAGTCTAGACAAATGGTTTGGACCCATGTTTAATTTTCTTGGTTTAACAATGACCTCAAAAGAAAACTCCTGAAACAACAATAATCATCTACAAATTCTACCTTTTAACACAAGATTATTAACAAGATATTTCAAAGAAGAGTGATCAGTAAATAATTTAAGGTGACTTCCTAGAAAATAATGTCTAAACTTTTGCAAAGCATAAACCATTGCTAAACCTTCCCTTTCAGTTGTAGTGTAGTTGCGTTTGACATGAGAAAGATTTCTGATAGAAAAGTAGACATGATGGTCCAGATTTCCTTCACCAAGTTGTGTAAGGATTGCTCCCAACACAATACCAAAAGAATCAATATGTATGTGAAATTATACTTGCCAATTTGAGTAGATGAGGATAGGAGTATTACTTAGTTTTTCTTTGAGGGTATCAAAGGATTGATTTCATTTTGGCATCCAACTGAAAGCCTCAAATTTCTTTAGCAAATTTTCTAGTGGGGCGACTATGCTTGCGTAATTTCTGATAAACTTGCGATAGTAGACCGTGTAGCCTAACATTGACTGCAACTATTTGGAAGTTGTAGGAGGAGGCATATTCAATATGATGAAAATTTTGGTAGGATCCACCAACACTCCTTCCCTACAAACTATGTGTCCTAGAAGATTCCCAAATGGTACACAAGAGATACACTTTTTTCAGTTTTAGGGAAATTTGTAGCTATCTGCAGCAATAAAACATTAGCCGAAATAGACCTATGTGCCCCTTTAATAGGTTGTACATAGTCCAATCATCTATATAGACTTCACAAAAATTGTGAATGGATTCAAGGAATGCTACAATAACTATCCGAGAGAACATCGTTGGGGCATTCTTAAGACCAAAAGGCATAACATTATAGGAAAATGATCCCCACTCAATAGTGAAAGTACTCTTTCGCTTATCTTCCTCTACAATTCTAACCTGGTGATACCTAGAAAAACCATCTGTAAAAGAATAAGCTTCATTTCCCGCTACTTGATCCAGGACCTCATCGCTAAAGGGAGTGGGAAAAGGGTCATGTACACAGGTAGAGCTCAAGATTCTATAGTCCACACATACTCATATATCCTCAGTACCTTTTTTTCTCTGTATTACAATATGATTGATCCATTCAGCCTCATCCATAGGGAAAATCATCCCAGCTGCTAACATTCTATCAATATACTTCTTCACCTTCTCTTTGGATTTGGGATTCAGACGACATGGCATGTGTTTTACCTATTTGGAGTTGGGATTTATCTCTATCTTCATATCCCCTGTTGTAGTACAAGAAAATGAGGAAAACACCCAAGAGAGACTACATTGTGAAATATATCAAGAACAAACACGCATAACCCAACAAGAAGAGAGAATTTAGGGAAGGAATTCCATTTTAGGTTTATATTCCATATTTAGGGTTATTTATACAATAGATGAATAGTCAGAACGGTTTCATCCGCTCCAACTAATCCTTTGTTTAGTTACATTTACCACTTATTACAAACATTCACTTAGCTTTATCCATTTATTAAATATATTCTTGCTTTATTACGTATTATCATGTAGTCTAATGTCTAATCATATATGTGATGACTGTTAGGGCCTAAGAGCCCCCCTCAACATCTCCCCCACACTCAATTCCTTGCTCGTTCTGAGCAAGTGTGTAGATAACTGACGACCTATTACTTTTTAGCCTTTGCCTTCAATCTGGTAGATGCCTCTCAGTCAGTGAGTCTCAGAGTGCTTTTCTCCGACCCAACAATGGTCCTCTTGATCCTATTGTTTCACTTCTCTCTGGTGCCTTCAAAGTGGTGAGTGGCTCATCCCAGGCTCATATTTCACCTGCACACACCCTGTGGTGGAATATCATACTTCGGCCAACCTATCATTTTTCTACTTTTTGGCTGCAGAGGTCAGAACTCAGGAACTATTCTGCAACTTTTATACCAGGGGGTTCAATCAAATCAATCATTCTTATGTCATCATATTTTATTTTAAGCTCTTCATGTATGTGTTTTTGTGAAAATATGTTTCTCCTGGATGCCTTTAACCGTCGTCGACATGTTCATCATCGATGTTCGATCTTTTACTTTTCTACTCTGCTACTCATCAAACTAGTTTCTTTGTTGTTGGTCACGATTTTGTTTCTGCTTCCAATCTTTGGCAATGTATGGAGTCTATGCTTTTTCATTACATGAAGGATAAAATTTGATTCGACTAAGACTCTCTAATTTTTAGTAAAATAAAGCAATTTTCATGCGCAGGGCTTAACTTCATGTCATCGAGTGGGTGTCGATTGATGCTCGTGAGAAAATGATCTTGTCAGTTAAGGGTCGACTTATATTACAATGGTGGAGGGGATCACCTTCCTGTGAAGACTCACTTTTAACCCCCTTGTTTCTATTTTGAATCAAGTTTTATAATACATCTTGACACCATTAACAACATAATATTTTCTTCTCTTTTTATCTATCTAAATTGCAGACTCGACTGAATCCAAACTCGACTATGAGTCGAGTCGAGATGCCCACTAATACTTTGAATGACTTGAGTAGAAACTGTAATAAAATATGTTTAGACTATTTCCTTCATGTAACTATTTTATACAAAGGACTCCATATATAATGCATTTCAAATACAAAATACTAAGTGATAATGATTTCATATCACCATGTGATCTTGAATCTTCGCCCATTAGCATCGGGTAGATCTGATGCTGTAAATACATCGTTGAAATCAATGTCAAATAACTCCATAGCTTGATCGGTCGATTCTTCTTTGATGTCGAGTCGACCCTCAATCTCAGCAAGTCGGTCGATTTGTGCACTCTCGGTGAAATACTTCCGTCGAGTTGAGAGTTATTCTTTCATATTTTTCATAAGCCGGCCACAATTGTCTTCCTTGTTTGCCAAATCTGATATCAGATCAGAATCACTTAAAAGGTCGATCACTTACTTGGTACTGATTCTCATTCAATGCATCATGTCTCAATCGACATTGGTGTGCTCCTCAGCTAGTACATAGTTTCCTTATTTCATATGTAAATTTCAGTTGCGGTCGACTCTTGTGAAGGTCAAATCCGTGGAGATTGGAAGACTATGTTAATTTTACAGGTTTCAATCATTAAGTTGGCATATTGCATCGTACATCATCGGTAGGTTTGTATAGAGTCGACCCATCGACCTGGGCCTCTAATAAGTCGATTTCCTCGTGATCGACCTCTTTATAGGTCAAAATCAAAAAAATGAAGTCTATGGAGAAGATAGATGCTCCAACATCTCTGCGTTATACTGTTTGTTTATTGTTATCTCAAAGGTTTACACCTATTGGAAATGGGTACATTTAATTATCACGTCCAACCCAATCAGATGCCCGATCTCGTGAAGCGCCACAGTCTCAATGTCCACAGCGGTCGAAGTGAAATCGTACGTCCTAGTACAGCCACAATGAACAGTTTATGTTAAAATTAGGTTTAGTAAATTAAATATTATAGCAAATTTTATTTACAAACTCTAATTAGAGTTTATGCTAAAATTAAATTTAATAAATTAAATATGCCTTTCTTAAGATTTATGATAAAATTAAGTTTAATAAATTAAATATACCTTTTTGTATTCATCAGCCTGTGGCTGTACTATATTATAATTAGTAAAAAGTTTTTAGATATCACCTAAAGATTATCCATGTCGTTTTTAAGTTTCTATGGTGAGGAGTTTCACATGTGTTGTTCTGATAATCTACAGTTGGTGTTATTTTGTCGTTCACGTTTCGAATCCGAATCAGGATTCATCATCAAAACTAATGATGAATCTTGATGATGAATCCTGATTAGTCTTGATGATGAATTCTGATTCGAATTCAAAACTTCGACAACAAAATGACACCAACTATAGATTATCCAAACAACACATGCAATCATCCATGTCGTGGATAAGTCCTAAGATCATCCATGTCGTCGATTTTGACCATGACCAAAGCTCCAACTCGACCACGACCTGGGCGTCGACCTCAAACCATGCATCCACGAGACTTCGAAGAGTTGGTTCCAATTTACTTTGTAAATGTCGGGCTGAATAGTATCTAGTCGACCATCAATCACCAGTCGATGCGATTTTGTCCAATGTTTGAGCTTGTCGACTTGTTTGGTCGAGCCTATGCAGCCGACTGTTGTTGCAGAGGTAGTCGACCAATATTGTCACAGAGGTGGTCGATCAGTATTATCCATTTATTGTTGTGAGCAGCATATTCTTTGGTCAGGGCAATGCTGCCAAAATGTATACTTTATTTTCTGGTCGGTCCTTCCAGTCGACTAGTACTCCAAGTCGATCTCCAGTAAAATATTTCACAGAGCATCACCAAGAGCACTTTCATCACAATCAGTCATGGCATTTGAGCAAGAGTTTCCTTGGTAATTATATCAACAAGTAAAGTAATTTAGCAGTATATCAGCGATTATTCTCGTATATGGATCGTCAATTTTGTAATAGCATGATTGGGTCTTCTAGAAATACCCATATGACCATGTCTCTCTTTTATCATCATCATTTTATTTGCACATCATTACTTTCTTCTTATCTTTTTTTTTCATGTGCAGACTTATTCTCCATCATTCGCGAACAATATTCAAAGGCCGAGCAGCATACACGATCAAAATATCACGCAACATCAATTTTGTATGAGCAGAAATCAACAAATATCCATCGTTATTCGCAAGCAACAAGCATCCACCAACATCATCTTCAGTGCAAGCTTTCCACGAGCATCTGAGGCAGTCCCAAGTTCAAGTCATGCGGCAACTGAACCAAATGTTGTAGTCCAGGAAAATGAGGCAAACACATAAGAGAGACTACATTGTGAAATATATCAAAAACACACACGCATAATCCAACAAGAAGACTAAATTCTCTCTTCTTATTGAGTTACTTGTGTTTGTGTTATTAGACATTAGACTACATGATAATATGTAAAAACGCAAGAATATATGTAATTACTATTAGGGCCTAAGAGGCTCCCTCAACATTCCCTAAGTCTCATTTAATACTTTTAGTTCTCAAAAGCTTGTAGGGAATAGGTCCTAGTATTCCCGCAATAGAGCTTGTATTTCAGTATGTTCATCCCAATAATCCCCTATGGATGTGATCTTAGGGTGCTCCTCACTCCTTATAATAGAGCTTGTATTTCAGTATGTTCATCCCAATAATCCCCTATGGATGTAATCTTAGGGTGCTCTTCACTCCCTATGTTTATTTTTCACAACGTTAGGGCTTTGGAATAGGAACTATTAACATAATCCGAATTAATGTTTTTAATATCTCTAGTGCCTTTAGATTCTTTAAATGTCAAATGCTTAAGGTCCTCTAGGCCATCGAGAGCTTCTAGGTTTGTATTAACCTTACTACAGGTCATGAGTATTTGTTCACGGGATGGATAAAGGCTATGATGAATTAGGGATTCATGCTCAAAACATACTATAGGTGGATGTGTGGGCTTAAATTCATCAAGAAATTTCTTAATTTGTTGCAGCACTATGGTGAGTTCAAGAGACTTACCCGAAAATCAGAATTCATGGCAGAACTGGCGTTGAAGTACTTCCCAACAAGCGGTTTGTCTTCTAGTATCTTCATACATGTACCAAGCACTTGTGTAGCTTCACATACCTTAATACAATGCGCAATGTGCTCCTATGGATCAAACAACCCATCATATGATTTTAGAGATAATATTTGATGCTTCAACTTCTGGTCCTTACATGAGTGGTTGAATTGCAATGGAAGGATAAATCAGTATTGAATAGCGAGTTTGATCTCATCCCAAGAAATCAAAAGCTTCCTTATGTGTGGCCCACCACATCGCTGGAGATATTTTAATGCAATATCAAGTATTGATATTCTCTATGCTTTAACTTTTTCTTCCAAATCAACTAGAACACTGTGTAAATCTGAAGTGCCATCATAAAGAAGGTGTTGTTTAATATTTGTATAGTTGCATAAGTATTGAAAATTTCTCATACCTTCCTTGTTTCCAATTCTCAAAAGTTGCTTCTGAATCTTCATTTGCATATTGAATGCTCCGCCAACTGACTGATCCATCCACAATAGGGTTAATTTAGTCTGCTCACTTTCCACTAGTCAGAGTGTAGAGTTGATCTAAGACATCATGTTCCATATTTTCCTTAGCAGTGTATCAAGGACCTTGGTATGGGTCTAGATGTTGGGTTACTTTCATACCATCCACTTCAAAGGTCATGAGTTCCTTCTTGAGATATATAATTGTGTAATTCTCATAGGCCTAGTCAATACCCAATAGAGTTGGGTATGGGTCTTTTCCCCTCATTATTTCTATAACCTAGAGATCTACCATTGTTTTAGTGCTAGCTAAATCCACTTCAACGTTTTGTAGCTGCCCAACATGATATATACATTAATTATTGGCCATCCACAACTTAATAGGTGAATAGGCTTGGGCTTKCCCATTTCCTCCCAAGTCTTCTTTGGTAATATGTTGATGTCCAATCCCAAATCTAACATAACATCACTAATCTCATAGTCTTCGATGTGGGCRTTTAGTATAAATTCTCTTCCATATCTTCACTTCCTCCTTTGTATCCTACTTGTATTTCTCTCCGAAAGATTTAGTAGAAATCATCTCCTCTAGGCTCCCTTTAGTCTCTAAATTCCCCTTGAGCGTGTTCTACAAMTTCTGAGTGAGTTGTTCATCATCCAAAGTATCGAAAAAGACTTGGAACCATAAATCAACAGTATTTTGTGATTTCACTGGAATGTCCTTCCGTGCAAACATATTTTCCATGACTCTTGGTTGAAGCTCAATGCTTGGTTYTGAAACCATTGAYATGGAAGGTTTAGACATCTTGTGAAACATTTCTACTGCGTTCTGGAAGAACTCCTTTTGCCTTATGGGATCATACTTAACATCCACTAGTACCACTTTTTGAATCTTACTTTGATTAGGATTGTCAATATCATCACCATTCATTGTTCCTCCTCGATTAATAATGTTAATATTGGGCTCCTTTTCTGCAGTGAAAGGTCGGGGCTCAAAATTTATTAAATTGGTCGCTCGTTTCCTCACGCGACCTTCCCATTTCGTGATCAATTCAGGGAAATCCTCGGTGGAATGGGTGTTTTTATACAGTGTGTGCACCAAGGTCTTCTTGGAAGAGGACAGTCTCTCGTGAGGTGTCCTTTTTCATCGCAATTGTAACAATGAACTATTCCTCTTTTTCTTGTTCATCCACCTCGAAATCCTCCCCCACCTCCGCGACCTCCTCCAAACCCTTGAGGAGCTTCATCGATCTGAAATGAAAATTGATTTAATCTGTCTGCAAGAGCATCCAGAGAATGACACTTCTTGGTAGAATGAGTAGGTGACCCACATAATTCACAATATACTGTATTCGGAATAGGGGAATAATTTTGTAGGATTGGATAGCACCTAGGGGAGTGGCCATGACTTCTGCAAATTTCACATTACTCGTTATTTTGGCCTCCTTGATGATTTGGGAATGCATAGTACTGCACAAAGCCATGAAATGGTGCTATAGTGGCAACTTTCATGACCCCTTAGTCTGGGATATTCCATAGTTGTATGACCCTTGGTGTAGCAACCAATACACCACACCTATGGTTGACCTACTCTAGGGAGGGTCAATTCTTGAATCTGTTCAGTTAACAAAAAAATATATCATTGTAGATGCACAATATTAGTGTCTTCAGTCAGTCTCATAATCTACAAGCTTCCAGGATATCCAACCATCGCTTCAATTTCCATTTCTTGTTATAAGGCTTCCCCCAACGTAGCTATCCTCTACTGGGTTAATGAGATTCGATTCAATGGTAGCAGTCTCTGAATGAACCATTCTTGTTGATGATTCTCATGGATTGGATTGACCAACTTCTCAATAACATATTTGAATCGTTGGTTGTACTCCCACATAGATTCAATGTCTATTTGTTTGATTTCTTGTAACTCAGAAAGAGCATGTTTCTCTGACTGAGGTAGTCAAAACTTCATTAGAAAATTTTGCTTCACCTCATTTAGAGAGAAAGGATTACTTGGCTCAATAGATTTCATATACCACTTTAAATCTTGACCCCTTAAGGTGGTCTAAAATTCAACCAATTTGTTTGCATCTAGTGTTCCGCGAGACCACCAGATGGCCTCACAAAGGAACTAATGATATTCAACATTCTCATCCCCTTTTCCCAAAAAATAAGGGTATTAGGTGAGGGATCCTACATGTTGAGTTTCCATTGGGTATCTTGGTGATCCTACGAGAATGAACCCCGGAGGTCCTGGTTGTGATATAACTTAACTACTCACCACAACTTTGCTACTACCACTACTGCTTGAAATCACTAGACTCGAAGGGATAGAAAAAATAGAACTTACATAAATATTGATTGTAGATATTACCAAGGATGTAGATAGAACTGGGGAGTAAGCGACTCAGAGCTGTGTCCTTCACCTACAGAATGGGGTTCTTTAATATGGGGGTTCACGTGTTATTACAAGATTTTGTCTACCTCGTGCTATGGTCTAACATTCTCCGGCGTAGTGGGTTTTTTCTCTTCCACAACTCCTTTTGAGGTCTCGACTGATAAATATTCGTTAGTTGTGGCATCAATATTTACTTCTTCGTTTGTCTCTCCAAATATTCCTTTCTGTTGTCTACCTCCTGTAGATTCTTCACCACTCTCACTGAATTTCTCCTTCAACCATCGACTAGCCAACCTTCCACGTCTCTGCAACTCTCACAATTTCTCTAATTCTTTCCTCTTACTACTAGCATGATCAATATCCTTCCAAGATTGATCAAGTCTCTTCATCATATTTCGCATTTGGTTCTGCCACCTCTTTTCAACAGTTGCAACCCTCTTCAATGCCTGTTCATCTCTTGCATTATTCTCTCGTCGACCTCCCATCTCTTCACACTCCTTCTCTATTGGCTCATGACCCTACTTTGAACCACTTCCCCCCCCCCCCAAGCTCAAGGGTTTACATTGCCATATAAACTGAAGGAATAAGCAACATCCCTTCTTCTGCTATCAGAATCTTGATCCATAAAGGGATTTCTTTCAACAATCTTCCATGATCTCCTTCTTTGATACAAATTTCGCTTTTGAAAAAGATTGGTGTTTCTCTACAGAAAATTCAATAATATATCCTTCTARAGTAGTCTGTACCCATAAACCCAAAGCACAAGAAATCTAATGATCCAACCGATGAAGAGCTGCTAAGTGACCAACATTCCAATTAAATATTATCTTGAAYAGATCTTTAAATTTCGATACTTCTTGCAGTTGGTTGAGCCATTGAAATACCTCTTATGGGAATCAAATACATAATATMTTGTATTGGTCACTCRCAAGTTTTGAGTAAAAGACAACGCTCTTCAAAACCCTCACACTTTTGTGTCATATTTCAACTTCTTGATGTATAAACTCGTTACATCTTCTTTCCCATCGATTCTCAATGTCAGAATTAAAAATGTGATGTTGCATGCTCTAAAAACTCACTTTAAATACATGTCYCGGAAACAAAACCATTTATTGGTGAAAAATTGGAGATTGAGGTTCTCGTAGGTTACCAACAAAGATACCACTGTAGTCTAGCAACATTGGCATATTCAACCATCTGTGAGGGAAGGAGGTCTTACCCAAAGTGTAGCCAAGAGTTGTGTGAGGTGAAGTGAATCAAAGAGGATGCATCATCAAATATATCACAACACAATGTAGAGTCCTAATTTAACATATAAAGAATTGTATTACCAATTGACTAAACCAACATAACCATTAGATTAACTAGGTTGTGTAGCATACATACAAGTCCATACATCAAAGATAATGGATAAATACCAAATACACAGTCCATAAGTAATTGCGCAGTGAAAAAACTACAGAGTCATACACATCATAACCAAAGTTTTAGGGCCCAAACGATCTCTTATATTATCAGTATCTCAGAAGTCATAATCCCATGAGTACATCCTTCTTATCATAGCTTATACATCACAGTCCATGTTCCAATACCTACTACAGACTCTATTGCTACTGTGCAAGCATAGTTATTCCCAAAATATCCATTACAATACCTTATCACACCAGACCCAATAAAAAGAATGGTGATAGCTAGATAACAGAGGAAGAACAACAATAGCAACAACAATATAACAGTGCACAATATGACCAAATCCCAAAAAAACCCAACCCTTTCCCATTACATATTCCCATATTTCAATTTTTCCCTTAGGCGCTTCTTTAATTCTTGATTTCTCTATTGTCTTTTCTTGATTTCGATGAGTGTTTCTTTTCCCATTTTCTCTTTGCATGTGCTCGAAGATTCTGGCTCTTTCCACTTACTTGTCCAACTAGTGCATGATCTATTTTCACTGTTGGCACTCTTGCAATTAACTTTTACACTTATCCTTGTTGGTATCCATCACTTTTAACCTTCCACTATGATATTGCGCTTTCCTGCAAAAATTTCACCTTTCCACAAAATTAGGTTCTCTTAAAAAAAATAGGGCTCAACACAACGATGACCTCCAAAAAGGGCTTAAATCTTAGGAAAAATGTGCATTTTGGCTTATATCCTCTTATGGTTTCCCTTCTAGCCTGTAGGGTGGAAATTAAGGTCATAAAAAATGACCCCTAATGTGTGAGGTTAGAAAATGAATAGATGGATGAAATACATTACAATAAAATAATGTCCATGTGAGGCAGTGTGAGGAGAGAGAAAAGGAGTTTTGAAAGCCAAATAAGTCCTACAATCAAACACCAAGTATGTGAGTATAAATAGAGCATCCCCTAAGTAGACATACTCAGACTCTGAAGAGGATGGCCACCAAAAAATACACTACAGATCCATGAAATGAAATGCTAGACCATGTCCATGAAAGAATACATAGTGGAATCTTGTCATCAATAGGACCATAGCCATGAGACAATACAATGTGTATATACATCATGAACTCAATCATAGCCACCAATAAATACAATGTGGATCTATCACACATTATATAAATATCATGAAGACAATGATCATTGAGGATAGTACCCTCGAGGTCTTCAAATTCATAACTTGGAAATGGATGTTGTAAAGGAATGATGTGTCCCCGAACCCAATGTCTTCGTCCTAAACCTTGATTTTATGAATCTATATCATGCAAATAGATGAATTGATGTCAAGCATGGTAGAAACCCTCTTATTACCGATCATTGATGTATATCGTTAAAATACAGGAGGGGAATCACCGATGATGAAGATGGAACCCAAGGTACCTTGTACAATCTAGCGAGTGTGAATAGATGAGTTGGTGTTGAACACTCATAGAAT
>JASDQU010310333.1:133723-151321 GCA_032191745.1 Picea mariana
TGTATTTATGTGCTTGAAAAGGGGTTAAAAGAAGTGTACCAAAATCACCATAGTTTTTATGACTTTGAAGGTTAGGAAGGGTTGTATTGTGAGAGATATTTTGAAATTGTGATATAATTTAGATATACATAGAGCAGTTTAAGAGAAAGAGTTTTTCATCTTCAACATTCTTATTCTCTCAAATATGACAAATTCTTTGTGGAGCTAATGAGAGCTTGATTTATTTTAGTAAAGTTGATTTTCTTCTTTGGTGTAGTCAAAACCAAGAGATACTTTTGACCTTCTAGATTAGGGTTGACCAACTCCTTGTAGTATCTTAATTTTTTTTTACCTCTAAAGATGTAATAATATTTTTAATATCATCCGTATTAGGCAGAATGAAAACTTCCTGTAATCCCCAATGATTTAGCCAACACTTGGCATCTTTATACCACACCAATGGTTCTAGCTAGAGTTTGAAGCAATTTTTGGGAGCCTCTTGTTTTCCATGTTATTTATCTTGTTCTTGTACCATAAGTACTTAATCATGGTCATGTTGTCAAATGGGAGGAAGGCTTGTTTCTATGAGAATGATAAGATATGGTGTATTGCCTTTAATTTTGCATCCCCAAACTTCACATCCTTATAAGATAATAAGAGTGACAAGAATCTCTAAAAAAAAATTCATTTTATCTCATAACCAAAGATCAGCTAATTTACAATGTTTTCAAACCCATAATAACCTTTCCACAATTTATTTATTCTATCTCAATACTCTAGTTTCAATTAAATTTATAATAAATATAATTCTAAAATATTAATAAAATACACTTACTCCAAACTACTAGTATGATAAATCCGTTACATATATTGTTCTCCTAACAAATCACACTTATCACTAAAGTCTTATACCAAAGAAAGAACGTGAGACTTCTAGGAACTCATCATAAGAATCTCATGGGAATTTTGTATCTCATATTTTTAAGAAGATAAATGCTATATTTTTAAAAACATAACCTTTATTATAACTTATTTCTTATCGTTCAAACCGGGATCATACAAACCATGAAGAGTTATCTTTAAAACCATATAAAAATAAAAAGCCTAAAACAACAAAGTACTTCTACCCATAGATTATCAAACTTTTTCATTTACGCTCCAGTACTATAACCAGATCTTCTCCGTTCTCTGGATATTTCATGGGTTCACTCCATCGCTTTCCAAATATTTTTCCGTATCTCTGGAACAACAGATCTATTATTTCTTCTCCGAAATGGTATTCCAGCAGACTTTCAGTCACTGCTCTCACTTCTTTTGCAATTTTTTTTCCGTACGCTTCCTTTGCAGAGGTTGAGCCTCTCATGGCTTTAACCTTCTCTTCTGAATCCCGTTTTATCAGGATATCCAAACGTCGTATTTCAAATGAACCCTCTCTCGCTACTCCACTACTCACTTCCTCCAGACACGGGCAGAAGAAGGGCAGGTTGAAAGAATCCAGCTTCTCCTCCTCGATCAAGCCCTGCAGCAATACAATGTCTTCATTTATAATTTAGTTCAGTAAAATCAAAGGTAAGAAAGGGCAGTAAAACTACCTCAGATACCAAATCATTCAAACTGTTTTCTAACAACTCCCAGGCACGTGCAATGAAACCCTGATCGCTTGGTTCACGTGAACTTCGACCCATTAAAACCAAAAGCATGCGCCCTCCACGAACCAGCTCCTGTGCCCGGGCTCTCAGAAACCCGTTGAAATCCTTCTGATATTGACGGAAATAAGCTTCTCCAACAAGGGGTGATCCTCCGGCTGAGATTTTGCCTTTGTTCCATGTNCTAGCCGGAAAAGTACCATCCAAATGATTGTAGCTGACGTCGAACTTGGCAATCTTGACAAGCTCGCCGAATTCCGACGGCACGGAACCCTCGAACTTGTTGTGATTCAAATCCAATATGACCAGTTCCTTAAGACCCCCGATACTCTCGGGAATCCTACCGCTAAAGGAATTCGCACTCAGAACCAGCTGGCGGAGGTTCTTCAAGTTCCCGATCTCAGCAGGCACGGTGCCCCCCATGCTCGTTCCAGATAAAATAAATCGCCGTAGGCCGGTAAGCATCCCCAATTCCGGCGATAGAAAACCTTGCAGTGCGGGATTGTCCTGGAAAATAAGCTCCTCGACTCCTCCACAGAGAGCCGGCCAAATGTAGGCAGGAATTGTCAAGGTCATGTGCATAAAGCATCTGTAGAAAAAAAGCTTATGCAGACGCGGGATCGAAACTATCTAAGGCCTAAATGATGCATTTCTTCCACAGAAAGGATTGTTTGCGGTGTCGAATACCCAGCCCAGGTTCAATTCCACAATGTGCCACTTACTGTCATGGGCATCGAAATCGCAGATGACGCCATGTGGTCCGCCGGTGCAGAGATTATCAGGAAACAAGCCTCTCCAATCGATATCGGAATTGATAGCTTCCAGAACCTTGTAGACCGCTTCTTGCTCTCTACTATCCAGCGCTGGCTCCTGCATGCAGTCATCCCCATTCCCAAAACCTGACAGAAGAAGCAAGGGGATCGCCATTGCAAGCAAAAACTCGAAACGTGAAAGCATTTTGGACTGGATATTGAAATTGTAAAATTCAAAATTCATCTTGGGCCGAAGATTCAAATTCAAATCTGAATGCGCCTTTAATAAATTCAAAATTCAAGATGTCGGATGGTGCATTGTGCATGTCGGATGGTGCATGCTGGCCGCTGATGATACATGGCGGATGATACATTAAGATGGCGAGGTTACCGGCGGGAGCTCTGACGTGATAGGGGGCGGGAGCTCTGACGTGATAGGGGACGAAAAGTCCGGACACGGAAAAGGGCTGCCGGCAAAGGTCGGTTTCGTTTGGCCT
Source organism: Picea mariana (assembly GCA_032191745.1). Taxonomy (NCBI): domain Eukaryota; kingdom Viridiplantae; phylum Streptophyta; class Pinopsida; order Pinales; family Pinaceae; genus Picea; species Picea mariana. Next base: position 136,598 of record JASDQU010310333.1, read on the forward strand.
TTAGCCTACGCCGATAATTTCTTATTATCAATTATGGATTGATGCAACTTCTACTGTCACCAATGACAGCTTTTCTCAAGGTTTCAGAGTCTGCGAGCGCAGGGCCATACTTATAAGACTGTAAATTCACTGACATGTGATAAGTTAATAGACTCGTGGACTACATTGCCAGCTCATGAAGCGCTTGGCCATGCATCAATGTATGTAGTCGTTGTTGGATCATCGTTGTTGGATCATGTTTTCATTGATGCCAATAGTTTGATTGATTGATGTCAAGTGATTGAGTGATTGATTGATAGGCTTGATTGATTGATGATTGATGAACAATGTATATGTATTTTCCTTGATGAAAATGATAGATGTCAAGTGGAAACCAATTGATGAAGATGGATCAATGAGTTATCATTGATGTGATGCATACTTGGATTGATGAAATCATGAATAATTATTGTCCTATCATGGTTGATAAGAAGTACAAATGGATGAACTCCAAAGTGATCCCCTTATGATGAAAGCCCTCACAGGAAGACGCTTTGCATTTTAGTTATGGTTGGAGAACCCATTCTTGTATGTGGAATAATGATGTGAAGATCAATGAATTTTTTGGTGAAACTATCCTAGATGGATGGTGCTTGTCATGCCATTTCCGGTGGTATGTGGAATGTCACATAACTCCTCGCGGTTTGAGAGTTATGGCCTTATGATGTTGGAGGACCCTCATGTGTGGGCTTGAAGCCCCATGGTCAAATAAGTCAAAGTGATTGAAAAGAATAAATCATTATTTTAATGATAAAGTGAGTTGACAAAGTCAAGGAGAATATTTAAATCACAAAGTAATGGATAACTTTCTAATTATGGAAAGTGGTTAACCCTAAAAATAAGGAAAATAGGTTTAGTGACCTAGAAATGGGATAAGTGACCTAGAAGATGAAGAGTATAAATAAGAGGCTAGGGTCTCTTGTGAAAATTACATTTTGGGAGAACAACTTGTGTATCTTTGGTGAGCATATCTTGTGTATCTCTGGAGCATGTATTGAAGATCTATTATGAGAGAGAGAGAGTATGGAGGAACTCATGGACACATCAAAGTTTCGACAAGTCTCAAGTCTTGATGACGAATGTTTCATAAGTTCATAAACCCTATTTTCTGAAGCGTATGCGGGCTGTTTGTGTATAGGGTGCATACAATACATAGGTTATCTGTGTATAGGGTGCATATATACGTAGACTGGCTGTGTATAGGGTGAGTACATGTTGGTAAAGCCATGAAAAATTGAGAAGATAAAGATGCAGAGGTTCCAGATTCTGAGATTAAGCTCCCAGGAAGGTCCACAGTGCTTAGATACATCAGATCTATCCATTGGTTCAAAAGGTATGGTTACATGGTTGTCTTGATGGATACTCTTTCTTATTGTCTGGTGAATGCTTAAGGCATTCTTGGTATGGCTGTTATGATGTGGTTTGAGTTGGTTGATGGAGTGAGCAACACTCTTATGATTTAGTATTGATATGATCGCTATAGTATACTAGTTGTTTACACATGTTTGACTAGAATTCATATTGTATAGTTGAAAAGCATGGTTAAACTACTGGAGAGCTTGGATTTGTTAGCGAAATAGAAAAGAGACTGTGATTGTAGGTTGCAGAAGATCTGAGCATGTGAAGCAAAGAAAAACCCCAGTCGCTCATAAGTATACACATGTTGCATTATAGATTGGCCGTGTACATATGCAGGTTGTAGTGAGCCAGGGCGCATACACACGCGGGCTGCACTACTGAAAGGTCACGTACCTGTAGCAGATTGATATCTAAGGAGGATTGTTTCCTCATCTCAGTTGGTGTTGAGGATGTAACATGAGTCTTTCATATAGATCTAGTGCTCTTGTAGAGTTGTACTCTATTCATTTGTTGCTGAAAAACCCCAAGGATTGTAGTCTATAATAAAAATAAAACTATACATACATCTTGTGTTCTTTGTGTTCCTTGTGGTGATGACTTATTGATGATATATGTTGTTGATATATGTTGCTAATATACGTTCACATTTAACTGGTTATAAATGACAACAATAAGTAATGATTAAATGGTGATTGCTAATTAATGGGTTTTGTGAAAGGGATGTTTTGGGAATAAAATCCCCACACTCATTCACCCCCCCTCTAAGTGTGGTTGGTGTGTCCAACAATTGGTATCAGAGCAGGCCTTCACTACAACCTTAACAAGCTTGAAGGAGATCCACAAACACACAAATGGATGAAGAAGTGTCAATCATTGATGAGGAAAACTATTCTACTTGGAGAATATAAATGAGAGTACATTTGAAGGAAATGGGAGCGACTATTTGGAAGGCAGCCATTGGTGGATCAGTTCCTTGAAGAACAAGTCAATGTTTGCAGCTCAAAGGGAAGCAAAGAATAATGATGCATTGGCTCTCAAGACTATTCTTAGTGGACTCTTAAGACCTATCAAAGAGAGCATGGGACAATGCACTTCCGCCAAGGATCTATGGATAAAGCTAGAGAAGACATATCAAAGCAAGCAAGAAGATATTGAAGACCACTCCATCAACACCATCAAAGAGATTGAAGACAAAGAATAATGTGATGGTGTTGGCAAAAAGGAAGATCTTGAGGACATTTCAAATGAAGGTAAAGAATCATCAAAAACCCTTGATTGCAATATTTCAAAAGATGATGATGTTGAATTTTTCTCTACAAGTGAAGAAGAAAATCTAGAGATAGTTTGTGTAGTGTTTGATGGTGGTTATCCCATGGAAAGAATAAAAGAAGATCTATTAGAACTTCAAAAGAAGGTTGGAGATAATTTATATGAATATAGCAATGGCCATTATTATATAGACTATAGATATCTTTCGGATAAAACTAAAAAGTTTATTAAGAAGAGTCAAAGGCACATCTTGAAGTTAAGGGAAATGCTCAAGGTACAAGAAGAGAGTAATAAGACTCAATTAGAAGAAAAGGAAGAAGAAATCACAAGACTAAGGAATGAAAAGGATGATAAGAAGGTAGATGATGAAATTAACAAAAGTCTTGAAACCATTGTCCATCTCAAGATCCAGATTGAAGAAGCTAAAAGGGTAGAAGAATTATTGAAGGATCAAATAAATGAAAAGGAAGAGTCATGTCATAAGTTAGAATCTAAAGTTGTTGATATTAGAAAGAAAGTAGAGAAGTCAAATAAATTCTTGAATAGCTCACAAATCTTTAGTGAGATCTTGGAAGGTTAAAGATCACCAAATGATAAATCATTTCTTGGATACCAGAAAGAAGCTACACATGTTGAATCAAGCACCTCAAAGAAGCATGAGGTAAGTCCCTCAAAGGATGAAGAAAATGTTGCAAATAATCCATCTACACAAGACAAAGAAAATTTGAAAAGAACAAAGCAAAGAAGACATCAAGAAGCTATCCTTGGGACACCAAAGCAAAGGTATGAAAGTATTTTTCATGGACATTGTTATTCATGCAATGGATATGGTCACAAAGATTTTGAATGTAGATCTTAGGAAAGGAGATATAATGGAAGATTTTATAACACCATGAGGTGTTGGAGATGTGATCATGTAGGACACATTGTTGTTCATTGTCACAACATGAGATGCTACAGTTGTAGTGGATTTGGCCACAAATCCCAGGATTGTTGGAACACAAGAAGAAAGTCCATGATGAGGACTTCACATAGAATGGATAGAAGAAGGAATGAAGTAAGGAAAGGATACATCTTTTAAAATATGGATTCTCGGAGCTCAAGTTCTGAGAAGCAGGGACACCTTCAGAAGTGGGTGAAAAATACTGAGCAACCAGAGAAGAATGGAAGCCTTAAGTGAAGCTATATTAAGTCATCTACTGAAGCATATGCGGGTGATAGTGGTATCAGTCACGTACATACACAAGATGAACTTGAATAGGTCTCATACATACATGAGCTGTCTATGCAATGGGCCACGTATATGGGGTAAAGCCTTGGGAAAAAGGCAATGCACTTGGGTTGCAACTTGATGTGATGGTATAACTCTGTGTTGTAGGGTCTGACATGGTTTGTTGCAGGTTCTGACAATGTTTGTTGTAGGTTTTCATGATTCTATATTGGATTATGTAATGTGATGATAAAAATAATGAAACTCTATCCTGGATGCGTGGACCTAACCCATGAGTATGTATTGAGGCATTTTTTGTTGAAGAAAATTGTTGGTTATTGCAGTGAAGTTATGACACCTTAGTTATATGATGATGATGCTAGGTAGAGATGTCATTGATATATTGAAGTATACTACTAGTACATGTATTGTTGGATGTTTAATATTTGTTGTAGTGAATGGAGGATTGAGGTTGATCAGTTGGTATACATGGTTGGTGCATATTTTAGTTTCATTGATATATCTTATGATGTATTCATAGAAGCATATTTGTTGGATGTCTTATGGATGGGATACATATTGGGACATGTAGTTGGTGAGTTGATGAGGTTATCATGTTGTACATCATTGATGATTCATATCTTGATCTATAGTTGATGCATGATTGGTACACTTCTAGTACATTGGTAGAGGCATCTACTAGCAGTTTGATTGGCACATGTTTATGTGATGGACTTGGCATACATGTATGAGGACACCTCTTGATTTTGGTTCATCTTGTTGTGGTATTAATGCATGGTTTATGTACTTGCTTGTTGCAAGTGGTGATGCATGTTTAGTGTATAGTGGTACACTCATAGACGCTATATGTTTGGATGATCGATACTTGGCTAAAAGTACACCATTGATATTACTTGATTAGCACAACAATTGGTATTTGTTTGAGATTATTGGTTGTGGCACTTGGTTCATGGTGGCGACATATCATGAGTGATATGACACATGGTTGGCATATTTATGGATGCACATGTTTGGCATATTGATAGATGCACATGGTTGAATTATTGGTAGATGCACATGGATGGCATGTTGATGGAGGCATATGGTTGATACATTTCATTGATGATATATTATGGCACATTGTATGATGTTGATGGACATGGTTGATGTACATAGGTGATGTGCATGGTGGGAACATTCTGGTACATGATGTACTTGGTTGATATTTTGTTCATGATTCTCTATTTTCATATCTTTGATTCATGATGTATGGTATGGCACAAGTTTGATGCATGCATAGGTCCAAGGATCATCATAGAGAGAGTGGTTGATCTATGATCCAGTTGAATATATGGGAAACATACCCATAGGGGGAATCATTCTTCTTCCCATGATTCTAGGAAGAGATACTTATCAGATACATACCTAGAAAAAAGACCTATACTTGAAGAAAGAGCATAGAGGCATAATTCTAGGGAGATCGATGGTCATAGGGGGAGAATGAGCAATGTAAATTCATCATTACATCATATTGACATCCCTTGTTCAAAAGAGGAGAGATTATTCAGAGGCATCGAGACAAGGGGAGCATCCCTAAGGTGATTTCAAGCAGGGGGAGAAGCCCTAAGAGGAGAATGACCCTTTTCCATTGATTTCAAAGGGGGAGAGATAGTCACAATGATGTGATTGATGTTTATTGATAGGAAAAGATAGTCTAATGGGGAGAGATAGTCACATTATTATGATCGATGACTATTGATGTAGAGCATGCTTTGTCTACATGTTGACATTAATGATTGGTGATTGACATCAATGTTGGTATTGCCATCAATGCCAAAGGGGGGGATTGTTGGATCATGTTGTCATTGATGCCAATGGTTTGATTGATTTATGTCAAAGGATTGATGTCAAGTGATTGAGTGATTGATTGATGTCAATGGATTGATTGATGATTGATGAACAATGTATATGTATTTTCCTTGCTGAGAATGATAGATGTCAAGTGGAAACCAATCAATGAAGATGGATCAATGAGTTTTCATTGATGTGATGCATAGTTGTATTGATGAAATGATGAATAATTATTGTCTTGTCATGGTTGATAAGAAGTACAAATGGATGAACTCCAAAGTGGTCCCGTTATGGTGAAAGCACTCACGGGAAGATGCTTTGCAGTCTAGTTATGGTTGGAGAACCCCTGCTTGTATGTGGAATAATGACATGAATATCAGTGATTTTTTTGGTGAAACTATCCTAGATGGATAGTGTTTGTCATGCCATTTCCAGTGGTATGTGATTGCAGGTTGCAGAAGATATGAGCATGTGAAGCAAAGCAAAACCCTAGTTGCTTATAAGTATACACATGTTTCATTATAGATTGGCCGCGTACATACACGGGCTATAGTGAGCCAGGGCGCGTACACATGTAGGCTGCACTACTGACAGTTTTCATACCTGTGATAGATTGATATATGTGGAGGATTGTTGCCTCATCTTAGTTGGTGCTGAGGATGTAAGTTGAGGCTTGCATATAGAGCTGGTGCTCTTATAGAGTTGTACTCTATTCAGTTGTTGCTGAAAAACCCCAAGGATTGTAATCCGTAATAAAAATAAAATTGTACATACATCTTGTGTTCTTTGTGTTCCTTGTGGTGATGACTTATTGATGATATATGTTGTTGATATATGCTGCTGATATATGTTCACATTTAACTGGCTATAAATGACAGCAATAAGTAACAAGTAAATGGTGATTGCTAACTAATGGGTTTTGTGAAAGGGAAGTTTTGGGAAAAATATCCCCACACTCATTCACCCCCCCTCTAAGTGTGGTCAGTGTGTACAACAATCGCGTGTCTCTACACTTATAGAACAATATGTAAATTGTGTGATTTATGAATAGAAAATTGCAAATGAAATTACTATGCCAAGGAATATGAATTAAAAAAAAAATTGTATTTGGATAACATATTATTTCTAAGTATATTAGATGTGAAATACAATTTGTGGAAGTAATAATGTTGGACCTTTATTCTGTATTTTTTATATGCACTATCTTTTGCACTACTTGCTAGTAGAGTTCTCTTTTCAACAAGGTTACTTTTTCATCCATATCTCCTTTCCTTGTGCACAAACTTTGACACTTAGCATGACCTTACTATATTGATCTCATCACATGTAGCATGCATAGTGTAGGTGAATAGATTAGGAACAAAATCCCTAAAACAGAAACCAGAGAGAACACAAATATGTTGTAGTTTATCGAAATAAAATCTAAAATAGAACCATGAAAAACAAAAAAAATTAAAGTAGAACAAAATAGATACCATAGTCTTATTGAGTCACTAAATCATATTCTTATAGGTTTACATAAATCTCCAACTAAAATCATATTTTAAGGATGAACATTAATCAAAACCGAGAAATCAATATTATATGCACATGTATATAGCTAAAAGATGGAAAGTGATGTTATAACAAACTATCCAACTGAAAAAATAACATATTAATTAATAAATGCATAAGTATTCCCTAGTATACTATGCCTCCAAGGGAGGAGTGACCCTTATTATCCAAGCTAGTTGGTTCATCTAGTAGAGTGAGCTATCTAGCTTTCCTTGGATACTGAACTAGATGACTATGTAAGGCCTATTAATATTTTTAGATCCAAACAAATTATTTGGAATAAATTAAGTACAACACCAAAAACTAATACACTTATATCAAAAACTAGGTACACGATCATAATACAAGTAATGCCTATATGTGACCAATAAAGAATTTTTTTTTGAGAAATTACCTAGTATTATATGAAATGAAGAAAACTTGACTTACCAAAGATCCACTTCCAATTGATAAAAAATCAATGATTGTAACTTATATGGAAAATCACAATTGGGGTACGAATATCCTCCCATCAAACCCCTTAATCAATAAAATATCCCCCAAATGCTCCATCAATAACTTATGCTAGCTTCTCTTCCTATCTATTTCTCGTGAAGCTGAAGATCCAAGAAAAAACATTGAGGGGTTAGTATCCTCTCAGGAGAAGATTCCTTCACCACCTCCTCAACATCCCTAAAATAGTTATTCTTCAATTCTCTCCATGCAAAAAATCCCATGAATGAAGTTCACTTCTCACCAAAGAAATCATCTCTTATCTTCACTAAAGCATGGATCTTTAGTTACCTTTTCCTTATTTAGTTTTTTCTTAAATTATACTTTATTTAATTTTGGTTATTCTTTTTTTATATATATAATTAGGGGTGTGTGCAAGATAAAAGTTCTCTATCGTGATGTGTTAGTCGCAATAAAAACATGGGAAAACAACAATATTTTAACTTGGAGGGATTATTCAAGTGTACTTTTACAATGAATTTGAATATGGTGTAAAAAGATGAAATGTAGGAAATTGAGTTAGGTTTCCAAATATATAATTTTTATTTATAGTTTGTGTATAGCTATGTGAAATTTGAGTCTCTATAACAATGATATGTTATTTTTCAAGAAAAATATAATGCATATGTTTCCAATAGTGCAAGTGTTGACTATCTTAATGGTTAAATTTCCTTTAGAAAATGTATAATTGTATGGAACACATTGTTCTAGTGTGGGGTATTTTTCAAAAATTATAATAATGATTATATATATATATATATATATATATATATATATATATATATATATATATTTATATTTTTAAATTATAACTCTAAAATTAAAATTCCTCGAGTTAGTGTAGGGTATGAGGGTCTTAACAATATCATAAGATTTTTTAATTTTTTTTAGATTGTATATCATAGTCCATTTAGGGCAGTGTATAACTTATTTTAAAAATGGTTACACTGATAAAAAATTATAGAAGAAATAAAAAGGTATATATTTTATGATTATAACATATGTCAAGACACAAATCTATTAAAAAGAGTAAACTACGGGTAAGCTTAATGTGTTTATCATATCTGTATTTTGTCTTAGAAAGATTCCCTCTATAATTTTGTAGTTTATTTTAACTCTTTGCCTCCTGTCACAGAGACAACGAACTCATGAAGAAGAACAAGTTTCTTTCTAATCTAGTATCGATCTATGTAATCAAGCGTACGTGACTCCGTTAAGTTTTTTATGGGTACAAATCCGTTGCCTATCACCTCTCGCTCTTGATTGTTCATTCCTCTTTCATTAAATGTTATAAGTCTTTACATCTAAACTATATGTCTTCCTTTTGTTATAGAGGAATGGTGCTTCATGATTCCCAAGGAAAGACCTTCTCTTAAGCATCAAAACAGTTAACCCACAACATGTTCAAACTCAGGGTTTCAAACTACCTTATAATAATCTTGTTCGAGGGGGAAACCACCTTATAAATAATATGAATTCACAATTACAAGATGATTCTAATTGAAAAGGTATCCTTGGTATATATAGGAGACTAGGAGGCACAATTACAAATAATGGACCAAAGATGACATAAATAAAATAACAATACTAATGTAATAGTCCCCGATTAAGGGGTAATGTGCCATGAATTAGGGCTTAACATGCCCCTCCCCTTCAGACAAGTGTTGTCCTCAACACTTGAGTAGTTGTGGATGCTTCTGTATAAAAGAATCATCTTCCCATGTGGAATGTTCAGTAGGTAGTTTCTTCCACTTAATGAGATACTCTGAAATTGATCTATTCCTCAACTAGTGAATTCTTGTGTCAGTGATAGCTTAAGTCTCCAATATGATTTTTCCTTCCTTGTCTATTTATGGAAATATAGTTTGAACTAGGATCTTGTCACCTATAACCTTCTTTAAGCATGAAACATTGAAAACAAGGTGTACTCGCGAAGATGCAAGAAACTCGAATTTGTATGCCATTGAACCAATCTTTTGCAACACCTTATAAGGGCCATAGTACTTCAGTGATAGTTTATTATCCTTCTTAGCTTTCTTGAGGGAGATCTGTTTGTATGGTTGTAGTCTTAAAGATACCCAATCCCCTTCTTCAAAACTTCTTTCACTACGATGTTGAAATGCTTGTTGTCTCATGTGATTTTGTGCCATGGTCAAGTTGTCCTTTAAGAGTTGGAGAAGTTTTGTTTGATTGTCCATGTGATATTCCACTGCTTGAACCTTATATTTTTATTTTAGAGAAGAAGTGATGGATGGTGGGTGATATCCATAAAGCACCATCAATGGTGTCGTTTTTGTTGCAGTATGAAAGGAAGTGTTATACCACCATTCTTCCAGGGGTAACCACTTAAACCATTGTGTTTGTTTATCATATAAAAAGCAACGAAGGTATCCTTCCAGACATTTGTTCACTATCTTAGTTTGTACATCCGATTGAGGATGATAATATTAGTTATGAGAAAACTGAGTACCCAAACAAGAAAATAATTCTGTCCAAAAATGTCCAGTGAAGATGGGATATCTATCACTTACAATAATCTTTCAACTTCCATGTAACTTTTGAATTGTCTCCATGAATTCAAAAACAACCGTATTGGATTTGAAAGGATAAGAGAGTGCACAAAAGTGTGTGTACTTGGTAAGTCTATCAACAATCACTATGATGACACTCTTTCCTTCATACTTTGGTAACTCTTTGATCAAATCCATGTAATCCTCTTGCTAATGCTGACTTGAAATGTATAATGGTTGTAAAATACCTTGGGTATTAACTGATTCCACCTTATTTTGTTGGAAAACCAAACATTCTACCACAAACCTTTGAACATAAGTTTTAAGTTCATCCCAAAACAATTCCCTCTTGACCCTATGATTGGTTTTCTAAAATACTGAGTGCCCTCCTATCGGAGAGGTGTGCAATTCCAAAGTACCTTTTGTTTGAGTTGAGACTTATTACATAAATATAAGCAAAATTTGTACCACAATGAATCATTTTTCCATGTAAATGTATCATATGCACCGGAATCCTGTTGCAACCTTTGAATAAGAGTCCACACTTCTTCGTCATTATTCCATTCATCACTTGCTTTTCTTATGCAATTAGGTTGGATGATAGAGATAACACAGAGATATGTCTCTCTCATTTTGAATAGTTGTGAACTAGATCTATATGGAAAGTCAAAACCATTTGTTTACTTCTATCTCTGGACCAAATAAGGGGTCTTGGTCCAAAGGGGAGATTAACCTTTCCAAAGGGAAATATTTCTCATAACAAAAAAATGGCGACTCCACTAGGGAAAGACTTTGACTAGTCTTTCTTTTCTCTCCTCTTGAATCCTTGATTGTTATTAGATATTTTTTTTTGATGCTTCATTCTAATTTTTTTCCCATTTCCTATTCTTGATTGAAGAGTTTATAGAGGCATTGACTGAGTCTTTGTTGAGTTTAATCTTTTTTGGAATACCTTTTTAATCTTTTTTTAGGACCAACATCCCCCATCACTAGCTACCAGGGTGCCATTGGCCCAACTGGCACTCCCCCTTATCCTTCTAAGGAGTTCCATAACGCTCTATCTCTTTGATGACATGAGCACCACTCTCTCCATTTTGGTGGTTTTATGAGGTTTTTTCTTTCTTTGCTCAATCTGTTGTTTGGAGGCTTTTAGCCCAGAGTCTCCTAATATGTCTTTGACTTTGTTTTGATTGATAAATTGATATTCATCACTCATTTCCTTTTTTTCTTCGAGTTTTCAAACTTCTCCTAGTTATGAAATTGTATGGTCCCCTTGGTTTAACAAGATCCCCTGGTTCATCCTACCTTTCAGTTGCCCGATCTTCATCTCGCAAAGTTTTCAGATTGCCTAATTGTTTGTAAGTTTTCATCAACTAGAGTTTGCAAAGGTTGTTTGGTATTGATCTCTTGTTGTGTTCATTGAAACATATATTTTTTTCAATGACTAAGACTCTCTTCTTTATCGTAACCTATCCTTGAATACTGATTATTTTAGTTTGTTTTTTTAGGATTACCAAGAGTGATTGTTTTCTTTCTCCTTTATATCATTTGGGTATTTGTCGACCTTTTTGAGTGCATTTTTGTTTGATATTATTTCTTTCTTCGTGTCTCTTTTTGTCAAACATTTATTCCTTTCTTTCCATTTGAAAGTAGTTAAGCATTAATGTTTTTTGCATATCTCATTGCATTGGATCAGACGAAAAAAAAATTGCATTCTAGCTTTTGGGTGGTGCATATTTGTAGTTTGCATTTGGTAGATTGCATTGGGTTTATACATTTGGGAATGGAAAAAATAATCTTATCCTTTCCATAGTTAGCATTTATAGAAATTGAAATTTTTTCTTTTCATTTTCATTTTGCATGGTTTTAAGAGTCAGTTCACCATATCATCAGTTGCACCTCCATACCCATGAGTAAATGAAGAACCATAAAATTAAAGTGCTAATTAAAATCCATCTAGAGAATTTTCTTTCGAGGGTTTTTCAAACCTACATTAGATTAGTTATATGTATTTGGATTAGGTGGTGAGGATAACTCTCCAAATATATAAAAAAAACATAGAATCCTACATTAGGGAGAGAAATCAATTTTCCACATCGCTATCCAGACCAACCGTTCTCATACAAGGGTCAATCACAAGCTCACATTAGGGCTAGTGGAGTAACTAACCCTACTTAGTTGGTCTTGGTGAAGTGGTCTTCATGTATTACAAATGGTGTGGTTAGACACTTAGGGATCATTTGGGAGGTTCACAGCTCGGTCATAGGAAACTCTCAAGGGAATTTTGGATTTTGGCCCTTCCCTTGTATGTATACCCAAATGCCGAGTATTTCCCTAGGCTCTGTTGTTGTAAGTGGTAACCTTAATGGCCATAGTATTTAGGTCTCATACACAAGGTGAAGATGAAGGGGAAAGTCTTTGTTGTACCTAGAAAAGACGTTGGTCAAACTCACTCGTTCTCCTTGGAGGGTAACCCACAATTTTTTCGTGTGGAAACTTGCACCATGGTGTAATTATGTTAAGTAGGTTGCCAACATAACTCTTCCACCCTCTATATCTCATCCCCTTCCCATATTGATCTCGTGACATTGGATTTCATAACCAACTGGTGGTTTCATTGTGGGAAGGTTTTTTTGTCCATTTTCATGCTATATTTTTTAGTGTGTGTTATTTGTTTTCCTTAGAAGACCTTAGGTTGAAATAGTGTTTATTTCATTAGTTCCTGTAACTACCAATGAAGGAACCCCTTCTCCCTAGGAACATTTTATTTTTCTTTCTTTTGGAAACATTGGTCCTCCATATATTGCCACACTCAGTCTTCCCAGACTCCCTATCGGGTTACCACTAGGGTTGTTTTCCACTCTGGTAATCTTAAATAATCTGAATGATTCAAATGCAAGCACCTCACCCTAAGAACAGGTTCCTCATATTGACCCTCCACCTTCTTCGTTGGTTGTGTATTCTTCCCTTTTTTCTCCCTTTCCTAGTGAAATCTCTGAAGCTAGTAACCAGGTGGATAAGAAGAAGAAGAGAAGTAATATTAAAAGGAAGAAAAATAAGCCAGGGGGAAAACTTCAAACCACTGCAGAACATGTTGGAAGGAATAAACTAATTATTGTCAATCAAGTTGGGAATATTGATGAGGTTCACAATCCTACCAAGACAACTCGAAAACCCAAATTCCCTTCCAGGATTTGTAAGGGTGACCACCTTCTTAAATATTTCCCTGGTATTCCCAAGGCTTTCGAAATGTGGTCCACAAGTTCCAAACAACTCATGTCATTAGCCTCTGCAGGTCATAATGGTGACAATCTATCAACTAGTGAAAATAAGGTTTGAGAGAAGAAACGTAGAGTCAAATTTCCTTGTAGGTTATGCCAAGGAAGTCATCAAGGTCACCTTTTCCCTCATATGTATGAAGCCTCGAAATTTTTGGAAAAAATAACTATTTCCCAGCTACGACTTCCAAATTCTTATCATAATCTCTATCCTGGCGCACCATTGGTGGCTAAAGTGATTGATTTGATTCCATCATTCGTTGATACCACTCTTCCCTTGAAGAGTGAAGATAAAGTAGTCAATTTATTTCCTTCATAGGTCGATCTGATCCGGATTTATGTAGGAACACAATGAAATACAAAAATACACATAAATGCAGAGATGCAGCAGAAATAAGACTTCATTTCATTAATAATAAATGACTGAAAAATGCTTACAGATAGAATGGAAATAAACTAGTTACGGCGTTGGTAGCTTGTCTCTGAGAAGAGATGTGGCGGCTACTGGCCTCTGAACTGCCTATTACAATGAGGCTTGAAGACCTATATATTACGGAGAAACAATGGAAAACCATAAACATCAAAAAACCTAACCCTAGGAGATGAAATGCTATAATATGGGCCCCGTTGGGGTAAATTGGTACACCAATTTCCTGGGGTTGTAACTTTGGCATACTATCTCCGTTTGACGCACATGATACATCATTAGAAATATCTATTTGAGGACTACATTTCTAATAGCGAATATCAAGTCCAAAATAGACTCATATTCACCAGATCATTCATGCCCAAAAAACGTCGTTTAGGGCCTCAAAACAGCTCCGGAAGTTCAGGACTCGAAGAACTGCTAAAAATAGTAAATTGTGCTACAATTAAGGAAATTGAAAAATTGAAAGAAACAATGGTGTGGTTCCAAGTGGAATAGGTGGGTGGCCACCAATATTCACCTAGATCAGTCCTCCCCCCTTAGGAAGCAATGGTCCCCATTGCATTGATTTCCTCCATGAGATGAGGAAACTTCTGTTGAACTTGGTCCCTGGTGAGCCACTTGCCCTGGTGAAGGAGTTGTCCTGATTTGACAACATGATATAGCTGGATCCTCTGTTGGCGAGTGTTCTTGATCTGTGTGTCCATAATTCAATCAGTTGTGTCTTGTTCCATG
>JASDQU010310334.1:16508-33079 GCA_032191745.1 Picea mariana
CGATGTTTTTTTTTCCAATTTAAATAATTTATTAATGTAAATTATTAAAAAAAAAAGAAAATTAATAAAAAAATTATCAACTAATAACACTTTTAGATTTAGGATTGGATTTTTAGTGTTTTGTTTACAGTGGTGTCAATGTCACGGTTTTAGTTAGGTCATAGTCTTAACTCCAAAAAAAATGTTGTTACTCGCAGCACCACTTTTCAATCCTAGGATCAATTTAGGGTTTTTTCCGCAATGTTAAGGTCACGATTTCAAACAAGTCCCAATTTTAACCACCTACAAAATAAGAGTGCTACTGATACCACCACTTTTTGAAACAGAGGTAGAAATAACCACTATAAAAAATGAAAACTCTAGAAAGTTCTTGCTAAATTGATAGCTTTGTTAAATTTTAAAGTGAATCTTCATAGACCTATAACCCCTCTCTCTCTATATAATATTTTATCATGTTCATTTATATTAAGTGCGATAAAATAATATATAACTCCAACAAAATATAATTTACTGAATAATATATAGTTTGGTAATGTGAAGGTGACATGGGTATTTTAATATATCATTGAATATAGGTATTGAATGGGGATAGTTATGGTTTTATATAAAGAGAAAAACCTTAAAATATTAATGTGGTTTATGTGGTTTCAAATTCGGATTGATCATTGGAAAAAATATAATTATGATAATTTTTGAAAATAGAAGATTAATCATGATGAAAATTAGTATATGGAAATAAAAAATATATTGAAACTAATATATTATATATATATATATATATATATATATATGAAAATTAAAAAAAATAAAAAATATTTAATAAAATTAAAACATTTTTTAATTAATAACATATATTTAAAAAAATGTTTTTAAAATAAAAAATTAAATTAAGAAAACTCTGGCATGAACCAAAATACTATACCATAAACTTACAAAGTAAAACACATAAATATTACAAACTTATAAAGTGAAACTCATAGATGTGTAATAGTTTAAATAGTTGTAAGTTGAATTTTTAACGATGTTAATGACATCCACCTAGATTGTTTATTACCTATGTTGGTGACATTCTTGGAAGAAAAATCAAATTTAAAATTCTCTAGGTAAATTACCTATGTAAAATTTTAAGCTAAAGTCTCTTAAGTATGTTGGTGACATTCAAAAATCAAATTTAAAATTTAAGACTTTGTATGTGGTGTGTTCTCATACTGCATTGTTGGTTATTGTTGCAGTCATTTAGTTCATTCATTCTATTAAAAGTCAACACTTTGTATGTAGTGTATGTTCTCATCTTGCATTGTTGGTTATTATTGCAGTCATTGAGTTTATTTCATTACTATTAACATATATATCATGTACTGAGCARTAGCAAAATGAAAAGGAGATAGAAAAGAACAAAAGAGATATATCCTGGGAAAACTCCAAATGGGGGTAAAACCCAACAACCTTTCTTAGATAGATTTCATTCACAAAGAAAGMCCAATCCGATAAACCCTGGCACAAGTGATAGCTTAACCAGAAATACCACCCCAGTTGTAGCAGTAACACCATACAAAGGTAGTGCACCTCCTCAAGGATTAGTGCACAAGAGAGAGATACCAAAAGATTGAGCAATWATAAACTATGTAGTTGTTGCTACTGTGTCACCTCCTCCAAATTTGYRCCTTKCTTCTTTGTAGCTRTGAGAGTGTGAGTGAGTAAACCAATGAGCTAAGGCGCTTCCTTATTTATATTCTTTCTATCCTTTTAGATGGGTGGACTTATCTTCTGGGAAGGTGTCTTTTAATTATACTTTATTCTTATGGGATGAATTCTCTTCTAGGGTATTTCAACATATGTCCAATGAATCTCTTKCTTTCAGAATCTTCTCCACRTCTAAGAAAGGTCATATAGGAGGGAAAGATYCTCCCGTAGATACCAAAACACCAACAAGTTTTACCTAGGGGAATGCTATTGACCATTTTAAATGAATCCATTCCTATGAAAAACCCACATTTCCTATGTTTTTTAGGTGAAAGATAGAAAATTGATGTAAGTAGTGATGAAAGATGAAGGGGAATTATCCATGTGATGACCCTCAAAGTCTTAGACATACATAGGTCACAATTTTTTTTCTTTTTGTGCTTCAAGATTTATTTTGTTTAGGTGTTTTTTATAATAGCATTCTAGAGGGATATTCTCATCATGTTACCTTTCTCAGCTTGGTTTTTTGCTACCCCTTTATCCTTTTTCTTTAGATGTTCACTTTATTGAACAAGTCCATATTCTTTAGATTTTTTTTAGAAAAACCAGGGACTAAGGGAATCGGCCTTTTAATGAGGGGCATTACTCAAGTTTTAATTTTCTTAGATTTTTGCTTTTTTCTCTTCACCTCTTAGCCTTTTATGGCTTTATTTGATTCAATCTTTTAACTTTGACCTTTCCTTTCGACATTTGAGAACTCATACATGATGGAATGCAATTTTTTTATGTGGATGGAAGTATATAATACTGGGGAAATGGAAACTAATTAGCATGGTTATGATATGTATGGTTCTATCTAGTCTAAACACCTAGTACTATGAGTTATCATAAGAAAAGACACTTATAACAAAAAACATGTTCCCCAAGGTACTATGACGCAAGTAATAAAATTGTGTATGTTATGAAATGACAATCAACAATTTAGAGGTAATCACAATTTCATGCCATGTAAGGAGCTTATATCATCATGTCGAGGTAAGTATTAGACATGGAATGTCAATGAAGTGAGTTGGATCATCAAAGTGTATCCTATATATGAACATATGATATTAACTAAACTACATCATGGTTGATGTAGCAAGATCATGTCTCAATTGAGGAAGGAAAGGACTCTATCAAGATCTAAGAAAAAGATGCATGATATTTCATGAAAGATGCTACATGACACTGTTGTAAGGGTATCCAAAGTTCATTACGCTTGAGAGGGTAACATCTGGCTCCCACTTGGGGACATGCACTCTATGTGAGAGTGTATGAGAACTTCAAAATATTCATAGACATGTGACTTACAGACTATGGAAACAAAAAAGGACGTAAAAATAAAAAAGTTACCAACCTAATGAGAGTTGTGAATCAAAACGAGAACTCTAGCCCGAAAATATCATATTTTTGGGTAAAAAACACCGAAAGCAACCCCCAAATTAAAAAGTGGTGCTACTGGTAGCACCTTTTTTTAGGGGAGGTGGTTGAAATTGTGACTTGCTTAAAATCGCGCCTTTGACATTGTGGACAAAACCCTGAAATTGACCCTTGAATCAAAAAGTGGTGCTACTAGTAGCATCACATTTTTTTGGAGTTAAAACTATGACCTAATTGAAACCTTTGTCTTGACCATTGGCACCACTGCAAATAAAACACTAGAAAATCGATTCCTAAATCTAAAAGTGTTATTACCTGATAATTTATTTCCTAATTAATTTTTTTTTAATCATTTACATTAAGAAAATCGTTAAATTGTTCAATCTCACTAGCACATAAGAGAAACGCTAGCAAACAACAACAACAACAACAACAATAATTAAATTGGAAAAAAACAACGCTAAATTTTTTTTTTAAGAAAAAAAAAATGACAATTCCCGCTAGCAAATTCAGTTAAGGTGTGGGTTTTGTTTGCTAGGAAACCCTAGTTCAATACCCTTCTGGTGTGTTTAGTCGGGAGGGGACACCCAAAAATCTAGCCATGTTAAGAGTTGGCACAATCCAAGATGGGAGCGATCCCCAAGTGATTTTGATGACTTAGATGCCATTGGGTTGTGGTTTCTTAGCTAATGGTTGAAATGTTGTCCCCACAAATCAAAACATTTCTAACAAAAAAACATGTTGAAAGAAAATGCAAATCACAATTTTTAACAAAAAAAAATTCAAAAATAAAAATAAAAAAATAGTAATATATAATTAAAAAAAAAGTGCAAACACTTAAAATGATAAATTTAAAACACATAAATGAAAATAAAAAATGTGAAAATGTTAGTTTTTTTATATTAAAAAAAAAAGACGATAAAAGTAAAAATTATATTAAATTAAAAAAATGAGTGCACAANAAAAAAAAAGTGCAAACACTTAAAATGATAAATTTAAAACACATAAATGAAAATAAAAAATGTGAAAATGTTAGTTTTTTTATATTAAAAAAAAAAGACGATAAAAGTAAAAATTATATTAAATTAAAAAAATGAGTTCACAACAAAATTAAAAATCAAATCAAAATTTAAATTTAAAAATTTAAAAAAAAAATCAAAACAAAATAAAAATTATAAAATATAAAAACAAAATCAAACAATTAAAAAAATAAAAATAAAAAACAAATAAAAAATAAAAATAAAAATAAAAAAATGAATTAAATTGGAATCGAGGGAGGGGTGATATTGGGCATCGCTCCCCTCCCCTCGCATTGTTGGATTGCATGCAATCCAACAATGCGAGGCAAGGGGGCGAGTAAAGGTTGCGGGCATGGCCATCAGGCTGGTCGCAGGCGAGAGGGGCAATGTTGGGCATCACCACCCTCCTTGTGCTTAGCTGGAATGCATAACAGTCATGGCCATGGTCTTCGGGTTGTCAACGGTTGGGAGGGGTGATGTCGAACATCACCCCCCTCCCCACACTTTGTTGAACTGCACAACTATTGTGGGCATGGTCGTCAGGCTGTCAGTGGATGGGAGGGACGATGTCGGGCAAGGCACCCCTCCCCCCACATTGCTGGACTGCATGCATTCCAATAGTGTGGGGCCATCGGGGAAATGCCCGACATTGCCCCTCCTGTGATTCCTGCTTCAATTTCTTTTTTGTTTTGTTTTTATTTTTATTTCTTTAATTCATTAATTTTTTTTATTTTTTTTTAATTTGATTTTCATTTTAATTTTGTTTTGTTTTTAATTTTTTTTTTTTAAATTTTGTTGCTATTTCATTTTTTTAATTTAATTTTTTTTTGTTTTGTTTTTAGGTTGTTTAAAAAAAATTATTAAAAAAAATGCATTTACACTTTTTTCTTTTTTTTTTTCTTTTTCAAATTTAATGTTTTAAGGTTGTTTTTTTTTAAATTAAATTTTACTATTTTTTGAATTCATTTTTTGAAATTTCTCGTTAAAAAATTTGTGATTTTCATTTATTTCAACAAAAAAATTATTCCTTTTACTTTCTTTATAAAAGAAAATTGTTTTTTTTCCCAAAAAAAAAATCTTTAGCAGTGTTTTTTTTAGGGTTTTTTCCGTAATGTTAAGGTTGTGATTTCAAACAAGTCCCAATTTTAACCACCAGCAAAATAAAGGTGCTACTGATAGCTCCAATTTTTGAAACAGAGATAAAAATAGGCACTACAAAAAACGAGAAGTCTAAAAAGTTCTTGTTAAATTGATAACTTTGTTAAATTTTGAAATGAATCTCCATAAACATGTGACCCCTCTCTCTATATATAATATTTTATCATGTTCATTTATATTAAGTGCGTTAAAATGATATATAACTCTAACAAAATATAATTTAGTGAATAATATATAGTTTAGTAATGTGAAGGTGACAAGGGTATTTTAATATATCACTGAATATAGGTATTGAATGGGGATAGATGTGGTTTTATATAAAGAGAAAAACCTTAAAATATTAATGTGGTTTATGTGGGTTTAAATTTGGGTTGATCAATTTTTTGAAAAACTATAATTATGATAATTTTTAAAAATGGAAGATTAATTATGATGAAAATTAATACATAGAAATAAAAAATATATTAAAATTAATATATTAAAAATAAAAAAATAAATATGAAAATTTAATATATATATATATATATATATATATATATATATATATATAATAAAATTAATAATATATATTAAAAAAAATTAATAAATATTTTTAAAATAAAAAATAAATTGAAAAAACTCTAGCATGAACCAAAAACTATACCATAAACTTACAAAGTAAAACATATAAATATTATGAACTTACAAAGTGAAAAGCATAGATGTATAATAGTTTAAATAGTTGTAAGCTGAATTTTTAACGATGTTAATGGCATCCACCTATATTGTTTATTACCTATGTTGGTGACGTCCTTAGAAGAAGGAAAATCAAATTTAAAATTTACACAGTAAATTACCTATGTAAAATTTTAAGCTTGTTGGTTATTGTTGCACTCGTCCAATTCACTCATTGTAAGAGCTCTTTGTTTTATAAATCTCATATTAATAAGGATTTAAACATATATATATATATATATATAATTATTTTTTATATCATTAATATAATATACCCTTTTTAATACTAATTTAAATTTAAATTAATTATTTAATTTAAAATATAAATACAATATCTTCATAATACATATTAAATTTAAAGTATAATACAAAATACGAAACAATATATTAAATTTAAGAATATAATACAAAACCGCAAAGCAACTACATCATACCATATACACCTACATCTTTATATAACCTTTACAACATATACAGTGCAACAATGTAATAATGAAAATAATCCAACTGGGAAGCTTCGCACGTATATATAAATGCCTTATTAAAAAAACGTTATGGCTTCTCCCTTGTTAATTGTGTTGATACTCGTCCAATGCTCCAACGAGCGTTCGACGGGGTCAGTGAAAATGGGAAAAGGAAAGAATGGGTACCCGACGGACCTCTGCGTGCAATGTCACATAGGGTTAGCCTTGTCCTTCGAAAAGGAAAAGCATTTAACAAGTGTCATTGGATCCCATTGACGCGAGCCAAGTCTATTATCTTTAGGTTTGATGAGGTTAAGGAACCAAAGTTTGATGCCACCAGACATAAATACACCAGACATAAATACGTCCTGTATGATGCAATGCAAACTTTGCAACACATGCTTGATGATGGAGAAAGATCTCACAACCAGGCCTGGAATTTGACGTCTTACATGACGTTTTTTTGGTTTTTAGACGTATTTGACACGTGGATACAAAATCTACACGTCAAAATTTACCGGTATAAAAAATCTCAACCCGTCGTAAATTCTAGGTGCTTAGTTTACTATAGTGTGTCACCTACCTAGGCCTCACACTGAAGAGGGGTTGAGCAAAAGTTTGATGGAGGATTAAATATAACAATAAACAAAATTTAATTAGTTTTAGACTCTCAATCCTTGAAATTTAATTAGTCCATAATCCTCGTTCACATGAAGTGTTAATAATTAATTAAATATCCATTTACTGATAGACAATTTGACACTCATGAATTTGGGATAAAACTAAAATGATGGCTATGAAAAACAAATGACCGTCATCAAAATTTCACTTGACAGGGAAGATAAATTTGAAATTCCAACCCTGCTAACAACCACTGAGTTAATGTGCAAGGTTGATTATGCCAAGCGCCCTATCTAAAGTTTTAGGCTACTGCAGTTGGGTAAATCATTTGCTTCTTAGCCATCAAGATCAAAATTTGGCACAACAAAATATGTGCTTCTATCACACTAGATCAATTATGCTTCTTGTTCATTGGATTGTTTGAAATTTTAATATGGGTTTACTGCATGTAGCAATTAGTAGCTGAAATGTGAACATAATCTAAAACTTATACTTACATGTTAGAATTTTTTTTAATAATACAATTATACAAGTGTTGTTTTAAAACGTTAGCATATGTTCATTGTTGCATTGTTTTAATGTATTTGGTAGGTGTTGCAGACTTGTTAGAGCTTGATAGTGTTGGCTCTCCTAATATTTAATTTGTTATTTTGGACAAAGTAGGCTACCAGGTATTAGAAAAAATTTACAATATTTTGGGAAATAGTGCTATGATACAAATAATTATTGAAAAATAGTGAATTGACCATTARAAACCAATATTTCTATATAAGAAACAACTTACCATGTTTTGAAAAATARAGCTATGATACTTACAAAGAACCAACTTCTTCTCCACTCCAAACAATTGTAGAATGGTGAAAAATGGTGAATTGGTTGCAAAGAACCGACTTCTTCTCCACTCTAGAAGAGTCCACAATTCTCCAATTGCAAGAAAAAAAAAAAACCATAGTTGAAAAGCAYTGGCTTCCTATAGAAGATTTAATGTTCCATTATCAGAACATAAATGAAGGGAAAAGATAAGTAGAACAATTAGTGTTGGGATTCCTGGAGACTTGAACGAGAAGGCTTCATTGGAGATATTGTAAAGTATGTGTAGTTTAATCCTWTAATGTAATGATACGGGTTTGGAGGTGGGAAGGCGATGGTGRTTGCCTATAAATTAAGGYGGTGGCGGTGTCCTATAAATTAAGAGAGAGAGTCTACCAAAACTTCGACTATAACAATGTTCTGCCAAAACCTCTACTACACCATTGTTCAAAACAACGTTAGTGTCTGAGTGTGCAGTGTCAGAGTGTGCCAAAATGGCCACTCATAAATTTGTTATTTTTAATTCATTTTTTAATTATGACAATTCACAAGAAGCAATTTCACATACCAGGGAAATAAAGCCACATCAGATGGCTATGAACCAATAAAAAAATTTATTTGTAAAATTTAATGAATAGAAAAATAAATTTGTTTTAAAAATAAATCGTGTTAATATGAAATATGCAGGAAAATTTGGATATTAATATAAATTTTTTCCAAACATTAGGATATCTTATGTTGTAGGGATCCATAATGCACCAACTAATATACAAAACACACCAAGTAATAGGCAATCAACTATCGTTGATCGGCAGGAAAAAGCTAGAGTCTCTGGTCAAAGGCAGGGACTAAAAAATATTTCCACACATCATGTGGTTAAGTAGTTAGAATTTTCAACTGCAAGTGATGAAGTACTAAGCTTCATATCCCCTATGTGAATCCATGATCACATTATAGTCAACATATTTTGGTTATATTGAACCACATATGCCCTTGCAATGTATGAAATGGGGATTTAGTGTATTTAATGAGACTAACATAGTGGAGTGGGATTTTTTGAAGTTTTTCACATATTTCAATGTGCGATTTGGAATATAATAGTTTTTTTGGGCCCTCGCCACAAATTAAAATATGCAATCTTTAACCGCATCCCTCATTTCTACTCATTTAAAGGCCTCTTGTTTGTTGATAAAATCATGATTATTTCAATGTTGAGGAATAGTTATAATTATATAAAACACTCTCTATGTATATATGTATAATATGGAGCCAAAGACAAAGAAGTCTAGAATTCCTATTATGCCGGAGTTCGACTTCAAAATTTCATGGGGATTCTTTGATGGTGTTAGTCAAAGAGAACCTTCCATCCACGAAACTGGTGTGGTTTTATACTAGAGCTCCTTGTATTATTTCACATCCGACATGCACCTACAAGGGGTTCTGATATAAAAGTAGAGTTTTTAGCACTATGGACCCTTCTTTTTTTGCAAACAAGCATGGAATAAACAAGTTGCAAGTAATGGGGGATTTTAAAATGGTGATCAATTCGGTTAGTAAAAATAATGTGGTACAAGTGGCTAGACTTGAACCCCTCCTGCAGGAAATCCTGAACATGCTCCAAGAGATCCAGTGGACATCCTTTAGACTGTAATATTCCAAATATAAAAAAGTATACAGAACATAAATAAATAGCTAGAAATGGAAGATGAACAACAATATAACCATAACAACACCACAATAATACCAAAATGATACCATAATAACACCAGAAAGAGCACTTTGATTACTGAGAGCAATGTTCACTTGCCTCTTCGAGGGGGAAACCTTCGGCAAAGAAGAGTTCTATTACAATAATATCCAAGACCAAAGTTCTCATACCCTCAACTCTTATTTATACTAAATATGTCTATCAAAAGAACCATATAGAGGAATATCCTTCTAGAAGCAAAAGCTTCTATTAGGTCTTCTTACATTGGAATTATTCTTCCTTAATGCTAGGCCTTATTAATATTGACCTTTATTACATGGAAATATATTATTCTACCTACGTGAGGGGTTAGGTCCCTAACGTGTCCTCCCCCTTAAAAATAACCTCGTCCTCAAGGCTTGAGATGAGGAAATGTTGCAGAATGGTAGTTGGTTCCCAAGTGGCATCTGTTGGAGTTGTATCTTTCCACTGGACTAATACTTCCTCGATGGTTTGCTGACGCAGATGACGCTCACGCTGGTCAAAAACTATTTGTGGTTGTAGCCAAATGGAGCCTTATTCATCCAACTCGGGAAGGTTGGTTTGAGTTTGGCACTTATTTCCAATCACCTTCTTTAAGCAAGAAACATGAAAAACATGATGGAGCTTAGAATGTTTGGGAAAAACTAACTCATAGGCCATCTATCCCACATGCTTGAGAACGATATAAAGTCTATAAAATTTGGGCTTCACTTTCTGACAATGGTCAGCCTTGAGGGATTTTTTCTTGTAAGGTTGCAGTCGAAGAAACACCTGATCCCCTTCTGCAAATTGATGTTCAGAGTGACCTTGATCTGCTTGTTGCTTCATGCGATTTTGGGCCTTGACCAAATTCTCTTTGAGGGTATAGAGAATAGCCTCTCGAACTGTAAGTGTTTGGTCAACCGCATGGACCTTCGAGACACTTAGAAAATATGAGAGAACTGAAGGTGGATTTTGTCCATATACCTCTTCAAAAGTGTTGAAATAATGTAACTGCAAAGAGTATTCTAATTATTATTATTGATGTATTATTCATTAGATCAATCCCCTTTTGTGGATTGATCATGTTGGGTATTGTAATTGACCAAATCCCCTTGTGCGGATTGGTCAAACCCTAATTGTAATGAGATAAATGAAAGGTCGATCCCATAATATATTAAAGTGGTTATAACCACCCATAATATATTAAAGTGGTTATAACCACCGAGATTCAGAAGTCGGCCCTGCCAGTGAAAATACACCTCACTCCAGCGCCTGCCAGATTGTATAAATAAGAGAGGCTAGCGCCTGATTTGGACACACACTCACTTGTTCATCAGAGCGCAAGTCTGGAGCTGCAGTTGGAGAAGAAGAGAGAGAGAGACACACTACTTGGGAGAGGACTTTCTGTCTTGTTTGATTTATTCTCTTGGCATTGTATTGGTTATCTATATTAAGGAAGTTTTTGTTGGGTTTTCTCGCCCATGAGGGTTTCCCAGAATAAATGTTGTGTCTCTTGTGATTGTGTATTTCTCAGTGACCCTATCTATGTTATGGTTATCTAGTGAATTGAAAAGAAACCTAATAATAGCTTAAACCTTAACATGGTATCAGAGCTAAGCTAAAGAGAGCACATTTCACAAGAAGAAGAAAAACATCATTGTTGTTGTACATACAAATTAGGGATTTTTATTGAAGAAGAGTTTCAGCCTCAAAACCATCTAGAAAAGTGCTCTGTAACCCAAGGAGTTATTTGGCACCTTCAGCACACCTTTTCAGTGGGTAGATCTCCCAGAAAGTGAAACCCTATGTTACACATCGAAATTACTCACTTCGATAGTGTCGCAAGTGTCGTCATCACAAGTGTCGCATTTTTCTCACGAGTGTCGCAAGTGTCAAGAAAATCATATTTCCATAATGCCTATGTCGTACCTATAACAACATCAAGAGGACACTTGAAACACCTCAAACATTTGATTTGGAAGAAGAGGAATGGGTTAAAAGGGTTATGAATCTCTTTCCATTTGAAAGGACCATTAAATATTGAGTTTAAGNAAAGAAACCTAATAATAGCTTAAACCTTAACATGGTATCAGAGCTAAGCTAAAGAGAGCATATTTCACAAGAAGAAGAAAAACATCATTGTTGTTGTACATACAAATTAGGGATTTTTATTGAAGAAGAGTTTCAGCCTCAAAACCATCTAGAAAAGTGCTCTGTAACCCAAGGAGTTATTTGGCACCTTTGGCACACCTTTTCAGTGGGTAGATCTCCCAGAAAGTGAAACCCTATGTTACACATCGAAATTACTCACTTCGATAGTGTCGCAAGTGTCGTCATCACAAGTGTCGCATTTTTCTCACAAGTGTCGCAAGTGTCAAGAAAATCATATTTCCATAATGCCTATGTCGTACCTATAACAACATCAAGAGGACACTTGAAACACCTCAAACATTTGATTTGGAAGAAGAGGAATGGGTTAAAAGGGTTATGAATCTCTTTCCATTTGAAAGGACCATTAAATATTGAGTTTAAGAGGAAAACGCTCCCCTATACCTCTCTCAAGAGTGCTAGCGCCCCCCTAAAGACTATTCAGGAGCGTTATAATGCTTGTCTACCCTTTTTGTGGAGCACTACTACTCTCAAGGGTGTTGGCGCCCCCCTATATATTGCCACGGAGCGCTATAACGCTCTGACACCCCTTTTGAGGGAGCGCTACCTATTCTGGGCAACAGTTGGCTTGTTGAGAAGAACGAGGGGAATATCCTCTCGATATCTGAAAGTAATTGGATTTGAATCCTTGGCCAATCCATGATCACAGAGCAGATCCATAACTAAAGGAGGAAAATCCTCAACTCACTCCAAAGATATCTCAAGTAGTTGGCCCTCTCCAAGCCTATTTAAACAAGCCTTCTCATGGTGAAAAGGGGAAGGATTGGAGGCATGAAACATGTGATCTCATAGGGAACACATAGTGAAGTGGAGAAGAATTATCAGCGAAGCTATTGTCATTCTGATCATGGCTCTTTTGAGCAAGGGTTGGACAAGGAGGACTTGACGAAGCTGTTGCACTCGCATCTATGGTTGTAAGTTTTCTTCGTTGTTGTTCTATCAATATAATATGCTTGGCTTGTTTCTTTCTAGTTTGTGCTTGATCTCACATGAACTTGTCTCTAAGCAGATAGATCTATTTTAAAATAATCTCAGCAAGGTAGGAAGTTGGTTGTATCTTGTTTGTCTACAGGGCTTGTCGAGGAGCGAAAGTTTGGATCTCAACTCGGAACGTGCAGGGACAAACACTGGTAAAAGGTACTTCTTTTATCCTTCCTCCTCATACATTAGTTTGTATAGACTTAAAAGGAAGTCAGTGACCATGATAAGCATCTTCTGTCTTAAGATTTAAGAGTCTAGCTCTCAAGAGGAGATCTACCTGTCCGTAGGGAGATTTTCCTTCAACAAAAACTGGCGACTCCACTGGGGAAGAATCAGAACTTTCTTAGTTTTGTTTTTCCTCATAGACCTTGTCTTACCCTTTGTTTTCTTAGGACTTGTTCACCCATTTATATCTGATTGCACTTGCTGATTGAATCCTGAATCCATCATATGCATCCTGATTGACAAAAAATTGACTGAGGTTTTGGTTTTTTTTTACCTTTTTCTGAGTTTTTGAAGCCTAGCGCCTCTGTGCCCATGTTAGCCCAGCGCCAACACTCCCTAAGGGTCTCAGACAGAGATTTATAATGCTCTGGTGGCCCTTACACCAGAGCGCCAACCTCTTCTTTGCAAAAAATACCTCTAGAATTGTGTTTTCTGCAGTGCAGCCTCTGTTTTTGTCTTTGCTCAGCTTCTTGATGCTTCAATATCTCTTCCTAATGACCCTTTGACCCCCTATTTTCTGAGAAGTAGGCACTTTTTGTTCATATTTTGTGACCTTTTCTCTTATTTTGAGTTTTTGCTACTGTTGAGAGATTGAAATCAATCCACTGCTTTCTTCTCTCCTTTTCAACTAAGCGGGAACTCTGGTGAAGGGCATCAGGAATCTGTGAACCATATTATCTGGTTCTTTTAGGTCATCGTTCTTAAACACCTCTCTTTTGTGTGAATTGTTTGATTTTTCTTTGTTATCTTTTGTTTTCTGATTGCTTCTTGTTTCAATCATAGCAAGAGGGTGTGTGTCGTTTGTGCAAAATCTACTTATACTTGTCCGGATCTCTTTGATCTGAAAGGGTAGTTAGTAAAAGAAGTTTTTTTGCATTGAATCATAATTCAAATACAAACGACAAAGATACATATTAGTGATTGGTTTGCATATTAGAAGGTGTTTTTGAATTTTTTTTAGCATTGCATTGGATTCGATTGAGAACCGATTGACTGAAGACATTTCATATTAGTGTTTGATAGTGAAAACGACTCTTTCTCTTTCCTTTAAATAGGTGTTCATTGAAAAGAAACGATTGATTATCATCTTTTATGCATTTTTTTGGGAATTGAGTCATCATTCCATTAGTTTCACTTTCATGCACCCTTTGAGTAAAGAACAGCTGCAAAACGAACGCTAATTAAAAATTATCTAGAACATTTTTTTGGTTTTTTTTTAGGATCTTCCACCAACAGTAGACTAGGGTTAGCACTTTGGATTAGGCTGTGAGTACAACTCTCCAAATTTTTCAAAACAAATATTAGCATACTGAGATAGGGAGAGTCAAATCCAATTCTCGTATTGTTTTTCTGGGATCCCCCTCTCACACAGGGGTTATGCATGAGATCGCATTCGGGAGAATTACGGAGATTATCCCTCCGTGGTTCAACTGTTTGTAGTGGTCGGATCGTATATTGGGGGTCGCTTGGAGGTATACCCACAATTATGTGTGGGAGCCTCTCGAGTTGATTTCAGACTTGTTATCCTTCCCATACGTTTCGGATCGGACTGTCGACTGTACCCGCCCAGGGACTCACTGCAAATTGGTGTCTTTAGTTTCCATAATCTTTAGGTACTTACACAAGGTGATGGTGAAGGGAAGTCTCACTGTACCTGGAATAGACATTGGTCAAACTCACTCGGGCTCCTTGTAGGGTAAATCCACAATTACTGCATGGAAGCTTGCACCAAGGTGAAAGTCCATTAAGCAGGTCGCCATTGTAACTGTCCCACCATTTTCTAGCCCCTTCTTGACTTGATCACACGACATTGGATTTCATCACCAACTAGTACGATCATCGAGAGAAGTGTTGTTTTCTTGGTTGATTCCTAGATTTTATTAGCGCATGTTGTTTCTTTTTGTTAGTTGGCCCTAGATTTTTAGTGTGTTCTGTTATTCTCCATAGTTGAGCCTGTAGATGATAAAGGTCTTCGTCGATCACGTAGGATGCAAGGGCTGCCTTCGAAAGGCTATCAACCCTTTCCTCCCAACCCTCTAGAAGACAACTACCGTAGAGAGGTAGAAAATCAATCCGACGTTGGAAGTGCTATTTCTCCTCCATTAGATAACTCAGAAGGTGCTTTGGTCACGGTTGCAAATCCCACTACATCTATGTCGATAACCCCTCTCGAACCACTTTTGGTTCGTTTAGACTCCCTTGGGAACGTCATAGATGAAGAGATCCCACGATTACTGAAGAGGATCTTTACCGAAACATATATGGGATCCACAGAACCAATCTTTGGTGACGAGTATAGGACTCCTGTTCGTCCTAGCACCGCATTAGAAACCAATCTCACACCTGCTCGTTTTCTATGGAGGACTTCATCGGGACGCGATCTCTATGAACATTTTGAATCCTTTCGACAACCCTTTCAACCTCATGACCCTCCTAGTGAAATAGGACCATCCAGTCAAAACATGAATCACCTAATCGATCAGGTTATTCACCCTACTGCTACACCAACACAAGTCCATCCTAATACTGGACTCATCACCTCTACTCATCCCCAAAGAACTTCAATCTCTACCCCCGTTTCTACAAGCTTTTACTCTACAACTCCACATGTTCCACACGATCCTGCTGTGACATCTTCTCACCGGAGAATGCAAACCTCTACTGGCCAAACACAACCAACTGGAGGGCAACCACCATCTAATGAACATTTCCCTCCTGGAGGACTACCTTTCCATGGCGGGCCTACCCTCTCGGGGGACAACCCCCTTTTCATGCTCCTCCTGGAGGGCAACCTTTATTTGCCAACTATACCCCGGTCATAAATCCACCACTGAAAGGGGGGCAACCCTCGTTTGCTGGAAGCCCATCACAATCCTGGGGAGTATCTTCAAGAGGCACTTTTACTCAACCCCACGTTGGGGGGCACTCGCATAATAACCCACTAGGAGGAGTATGAAATCCTGTCCCTCCCGGAACATCTTACGAACAATCTTATCTAGGCGGCATCCCAAAAACCACCTAGAGTTATCTGGGACCACAGTCTTATCCTCCTCATGGGTACAATGTGTATCCGCCTCTGGGACCTACTCCTTACCATTCTCAAGGGCAAAGTGTTTATCCTCCTCACGGGCAAATACATCACTCAGCCTATAATGTTCAGAACCCACCGGGTTATGCCAATGTTTTTCATCCATCATCAAATCCTGTTTATCCTGGCCAGCAACAACCATATGTAGGAGGACCTACTGGTTACACCTATCCACCTAACCCAGTTTATGGTCCTACTAGTATTCCTATGCCACACCAGTATCATTCGCAAATTAACCAACAACTACCTTTCCTTGCGACTCTGAATTTCCCAGAATTGTCTCGGTTAACTAATGATCCTATTTCTCATTCACTGGTTTGGCCAGTCATTCTAGCTAAGATTCCTTCTAATATTCCAAAATTTGACAGAAACCATGGTGAAGATCCAAACAATCATGTGATGACTTTCCATTTGTGGTGTTCATCAAACTCCCTCATGGATGATTTTGTACGTTTGTGTCTTTTCCAGCGAACACTTACCGTTTCGGCAGCAAAATGGTATATTGAGCT
>JASDQU010310334.1:48487-65357 GCA_032191745.1 Picea mariana
ATTGAACAAAATAGTTGAAGCAATAGATGTGAAATTTGATAGGTCCTCATTTTTTAAGTCTAAATCTAAACAAAAGAATCATCAAATATATGAGATAGATGACAAGCATAAAATGAATGATGAGGTAAGTGAAACAGAAGAAACTAAGGCTGCTGACAGTGAACAATTAATTCCTACTTTGACATAGGGCACAACTCCATCCAAAAGCATGACTCCATCAAAGACTCCAAGCAATAGAATACAGAAAAATCACCCTGAAGAACAGATAATTGGTGACATAAATGCAGGTGTTGAAACAAGAAGCAGAAGGCAAGAATCCACCTCAACTCATGAACAGGTATCTTTACTTTCTCTTATTGAACCCAAAAATATTGAAGAAGCAATTAAAGATGAGTATTGGATGAAAGCAATGAATGAAGAACGTAGTCAAATAGAAAAGAATAAGACATGGGAATTGGTTCCTAGACCTTTGAATAAGAATGTCATAGGGGCTAAATGGGTTTTCAGAAATGAGATGGATGAAGCAGGTAAAATAACTAGAAACAAGGCTAGATTGGTTTGTAAAGGGTATGCACAAGTAGAAGGAATAGATTTTGGAGAAACTTTTGCTCCTATTGCAAGAATGGAATCCATTAGACTGATTCTAGCTTATACCAGTTCTAAACACATTAAAGTTTACCAAATGGATGTAAAGTCTACATTTTTGAATGGTGATTTAGAGGAAGAAGTCTATATGGAACAACCAGATGGTTTTCAGATACAAGAAGCAGAACAGTATGTTTACAGGCTGAAAAAGACATTGTATGGGCTGAAGCAAGCACCAAGGGCTTAGTATTCCAGACTTGACAATTACTTGAGGCAGCAAGGATTCAGGAAAGGTAACATTGATAGTAATCTATATATTAAAGAAGAAAATGATAGCCTGATCATTGTTGAGATATATGTAGATGATATAATTTTTGGTAGTGATGATAATAGGCTCAGTAAACAGTTTGTTGAAAGTATGTAGAAAGAATTTGAGATGTCCATGCTAGGAGAAATGAATTTTTTCTTAGGCTTGCAAATTACTCAACCTGATAAAGGTATTTCCATTTCTCAAACCAAGTATATCAATGAAATGCTTAAGAAATTTTAGATGGAAGAGTCTAAACCAGTTGGATCTCCCATGGTTACTGGCTGTAAATTAAGTAAGTTTGATGATACTAAAGATGTTGATCAGAGAGTATATAGATCTATGATTGGTACTCTTCTTTATGCTACAGCTACAAGACCTGATATTATGCATGCAATTTGTCAAGTTGGCAGGTTTCAGGCTTCACCAAAAATTTCTCATCTACTTGCAGTCAAAATAATTCTCAGATATCTTAAGGGGACAACAGAGTATGGTTTGTGGCATCCTATAGGTAATCAGCTTGATTTATATGCTTTCACTAATGTTGATTGGGAAGGTTGTGTTGATGATAGGAAGAGTACTAGTGGAGCAGCATTTTTTCTTGGAGGATGTCTTGTAAGTTGGTCAAGTAAAAAACAATCAGCCGTGTCTTTGTCTATTGCTAAAGCAGAATACATAGCAGCTGCAACTTGTTGCACTCAGGTTATATGGATGAAACAGATGCTGGAAGATATATATATTCATTATGATGAACCTATACCTATCTTCTGTGATAATACCAATGCAATTAGTATTTCTAAAAATCCTGTTGTGCATTCAAAAAAAAATCATATTCCCATTAAATTTAATTTTCTAAGAGAGCAGGTTATGTCTAAAGTTATTAAAGTGGAATATGTTGGCACAAAGGATCAGATAGCAGATGTATTTACTAAACTTTATCTAAAATGCAATTTGAAAGTCTCAGGGATCAGTTGGGGGTTTACCCTCTGTAATTTCATTTCATTTTCAAAGATTGCACAGGCTTCATTATAAAATCAGACTGCATAGGTTTTATTGATTGTTATTGATAGGGGAAGTTGCTGCTGAAATGATACATCTTTGCAAGTGGTTTGTATTTTCTCAGGGGGAGTATGATTGATTCCTTTTCCATAGATGTCAAAACGGGGAAAAGAGAGTTAAAGTTTGCCATCAATGCCAAAGGGGGAGTTTGTTGGTTAGTTTGCATAGGTTGCTGCACAGGTTTTGTCATTAATGTCAAACTTGAAGCTGCACGGTGGTTCGCTGAGAGTTCCTTCGGAATTCGGGAATTCGGAGGTTGCAAGTTGAGAGAACCTTCAACATCGCGATACGCGAAATCGCGAAATGCAAAGTATCGATGAGATCAGGATTGTCTGATCATGAAAGGTCGTGGGACCATCGATCGGAGAAAAGTGGATATCAGGAAATCAAAAGTCAAAGAAAGGAAATGTGATAGAATTCCAACTCGCGAAATGTCGAAATGAAAAAATCCGAATGCTGAAATACTGAAAGGGACACACGTCACATGATTTTGGGAGTTTCTATTTTGGGATTCTAAGAGTTTCTATTTCGGGATTTTTGCATGCTAAGAAAAAACTTCAACATCACGAAGTCCCAAATGTCGAAATACCGAAACCACGACAGCCATCCATCTCAATGAATGATTAAGTCATATCTGTTGAATTAAGCATTGGAGGAGTAATATAAGAGTTGTATATGATCGTTGATCTTTCCTCAAGAAGTTAACGAGAACTGTCCGATCTATGTCCACCAGATCAAATGTGAAGCCATCAGATAATTTTGGGGTTCATGACTTGGAGTGTCGAAACACTTCATCACAGAAATGACGAAACGCCGAAATATGAAATGTCGAAAAGTCGAAATGCGAAATGTTGAAATACCTTTTTGGTGTAGGCAGTGATTACTACAGATGGTCATGTGAGAGGGAGGAGATAGCATGAAGCTAAGCTTTATTTTGTTGTTTCGTAACTTGAAGTGTCAAGACTCTTCGACACAGGATTGTCGAATTGCCGAAATGAAAAATGCATTTCGATTAACCTATGGTCACGACCAATGGACATATGGGTTAGCACAAGTGGTTTTCCAAAGCTCTCAAGGGTTATTCCGTGTTGAAAAATTAAAACATATGTATGTTCATCGAACGGTGTTAGTTAAATGTTTAAACTGATCATGTAGATATTGTTCGTCTTGATGCCTTGGCCAATAAGAATTATTGTAAGGAAGTTATTTAGTTATTGTAACTAAATCTTTGAAGCCTAAGGGTTTGATTGTACGCGTTGATGATACAAGAAGATATATAAAGTGAATGTTGCAAGAAAACAAAAAAAAGGGGGGGATTATGGGAGATATATGGCTCTGTAAAATTTGAGGAAGAGAAAAGACAGAAGAGGGAAGACACATACATAGATTGATAAATCTAAGTGGTCTGGTAAGAATGAATTGTGCAGAGAGGATTTGAATGCTTAATCTTTGACAGAGAAGATAAAGAGTTGGTTTGCAGGTTCTTAGTGACAGAGAATGATTTCAGGGTGGTAGGGAGGAGCAAGGGGAGACTGTAAAAGTCTCCTATACAAGTTGGTGCTTGTACATCTGGGAGTTGTAGCTTCCATTCAGTAGGAGCTAAAGAAACAGAGGTAGAAGCCTCATCTGGGTTGTAGCTCAGATAAAATAAGAATGTAAAGAGGAGTTGGAGCTTGCCTTTCATTCATAAGAAGAAGAGGTTTTTCCCTTTTGGGTTTCCTCATGAAAAATCACTGACAATGTTTTATTTATGTGATTGTATATTTATTGGTTAAATGTATTACTGCAAGTTAAATGTTAAAGGCATGATTTATTGCTTAATAAGTAATCTTCTTATAAAATGAAAGAAATTTTATACAACTGATTCACACCCCCCCCCACCTCTCAATTGGCTTATCCTGTTCAACAATATTGATGATATATTGCTGATGAAATTAATGATTACATATTGTATTTAAAATTGGTAATAAAGTGATCATATTGGTTCACCCCCCCTCTCAGTATTCCAACAATTCCTTGTCACACTCTTTTTCATTATATATATAAGAAAAAAAAATCAATTTTACTTTCTTTAATTTCATGAATGACTAGATCTATAGATAGGAAAGGGATTTTTTTTCCAAAAATCCTCACCCCAAAAACATGTCCAAGCAATCCAGAGATTGGTCATGAAACACTTGAAAGTTTCTTGGAAAGGGAAGATAGAGAATTTGAAAATATTTAAGAAACGGATAAATCTCCCTCACCTTGTGCCATGGCTAGTGAAGAAGAGATGGTATAAATATTTGAGTTTCCCATTCGGGAATCCAATGGAGAGACCAAGATGAAAAAAATTAACCCTTCTTCCTTACCTCATTTTCATGGGCTTGTTTTTGAAGATCCTGACACTTTCTTGTTTGAGTTTCCAGTTATATGCATGACATATAATTATACTATTGATGAACAAAATCTTAAACATTTTCCTTCTACCTTGAAGGATTCATCTCTAAGATGGTTTATGATCCTAGTGGGAAATAATATCACAACTTGGGATCAAATGAAAAATACCTTCAGTGAAAAATACAGAGAGTATTGTAGAGCAAGGAACACAAGGGATGATATTTTCAGAATGACAGAAGGACATGATGTATCTCTAGAATAATTTGAAGAGATATTTTCGCTAAGCTACAAAAGAACTCAAAATTGTACTCTAGATGAGGACTCACTCAAGCTTGTCTCACTCACATGAGTAAGAGAGGATGTCATGGAAACATTGAGTCTCTTATCCAATGGAGATATCTATCCATTGGATTATGATGGTGTCAAAATAATATTCAAGAACCATTCAAGATCCTCAAGAAAGAAAGGTAGAAGTAGTAGAGGTTTGGTACCTCAATCTTCTAACCCTGCCGTTCATATAAAGAATGAATTAGGAGGGTTAATAGAATATGTAAAAACTGATATTTTGCATTATTTAGCCATGAAAACATATACTTTGCAGAACAAGAAGAAACAGGAAGAAGTAGAGAAGGAATTGGTTGTCTATTGCCCTAAATTCACTAAAAATCATCCTAGAAATGATTTCCTTCTAGACCTTATTGATGTTTTTGGTATTTGTGAAGAAAATCATCCAACTAACAAATGTCCTTATTTTCTAGGATTGAAAGATACATTTCAAGGAGTAGAGAATAATGTGGAATCACTGTACTTCATCAATCAGAGGATGAATGGAGCACCAAGACCCTTCCAAACATGTTTGAACTTCAATCTCGCTCAAAATTTTGGTGCATATAATACTCAAATGTCTCTTCAAACATGGTATAACCCAATCCTTCTCCTTGGACAAATCCAACTCCTTGGAAATATCAAGGGCCACCAATCCCTCCTCCCTACCAATCATTTCCTAGCATGCCTCAAAATCAAAATCCTCAGTGGAGTCAACCTCTATAGGGATGGAGGCCACCACATTTTTAGCAACTTGCATTAATTCATCCTCCTCAAACCAACAACACTACTCAAAATAGTGCTCCTCCTAAACAACCTCAGTTACTTTCTTAACTTTCTCCAAATCTGAATAACAAGCAAGCTCAACCTGTGTACAATAATGAAACAACTTATTAGACTTATTCCTTAGAAGTGAAAGAGATCGATCTTAGATCAGGAAAAGTCTTACAACAACAACCAAAACTCATAAAATATGTACAATCTGAGAAACAAGATATTGTCCCACCCCAACCACAAACTCCTCCTTATCCTGAAGGACTAAATGAAAGGAAAACGTATACATCTAAAGACAAATAACTTTTAGGAGAACTCACTATTTTGTACATAAATATATCCATATTACAATCCATCAAGGATGTTCCCATATTCAATAGATTTATCAAATAAGAGTTCATCAGAAGACGAGAAAAAAAAAAACCCCCCACCATAAATGTTATAGGACAATTAGTTGACCTTATGCTTGGGAAGTTAATTGTACCTAAGTACCTTGATATAGGAAGCCCCTTTGTGAATGTCCACATAAACAAAACCTTGATCTGGAATACTTTCATATATATATGGGCTTCCATCAATGTTATGACCAAAGATAGTATGTTAAAACTCAACCTTCAAGGATTCTTGAGCAATATTCCCATTGTCCTTCATCTTGCAGACAGATCCACAGTCAAACCTGAAGGGATGTTGGAAGATATCATAATATCTATTGATTCTTGGGAGTACCCTCTTGAATTATTATTCCTTCAAACCAAGTCTCAATTCAATGGATGCCCTCTTATTTTTGGGAGGCCTTTGTTGGACACAATAGATGCATACATTGGTCATAGGGAAGGAAACATGACTATAACTAATGTCATGTCCCAAAAGTAGATTATTATTTATCCTTTTTCCAAACCTTTGATAATAGAAAAACTTCTAAAGTGGGTGGAAGAAGAAGAATAAGTTTTGACACAAACAATTGCCTATCCCATCTACATAATCAACATAGCCTTACCTAGTATTACAATTTATGAGGACACTTTCCATGAAAGATTTTTGCAGAACCAATATCCCTCTGATGTGAAAATAGAAGGGATACATGATGAGAACATATATGAAATTTCCACTAAAAACAAAACACAATTATGGGAAAACTTGTTCATTGTTGATATTGAAGACCCGTCTATCAAAACCATAGAGATCAGCCTTGCAAAAACACTCAAAATAATCAATAAACCTACTAGTTTGCAAAAACAAAAGTTATTATATTTGTCGAAAAGAAACAGTGAAGATTGTGCATGGGATTATAAGGAAATGAAAGGAATCCATCATTTTATTTGTACTCACCATATTTACATCAAAGAGGACTACAAACCTATTAGGAATCCCCAAATAAGGTTGAACCCTACAATGAAGTATATAGTTAAACAATAACCTCAAAAGTTGTTAGATGTCGGATTCATATATCCAATTTCAAACAGTGAGTGGGTATCTCCTCTTGTTATTGTTTTGAAAAATAATTGGAAATGGAGGATATATATGGATTACCGAGAGATAAAAAGGATACAAGAAAGGACCATTTCCCATTACCCTTCATTGACCAAGGTTTGGATGTCTTATATGGGAAACAATAATTTTCATTCCTAGATGGATTTATTCGATACAACCAAATTTAGATCAGTCCTGAAGATCGGGACAACACAACCTTTAATTTGTTAGAGCATAATCCTAACTTCCCTTGGTGTATGACTTTTCTTAGGCACCTACACCTTGGTTATTGCATCCCAATGCATTTTTCCTCACTTGATTTGACTTTCTAGAGAGGGTAGGAGACACTTTCCTTTTTTTTAGGGAGTTTTCCTTAAATTTAGGGATATTGACATGGAGTTAATATTGATTTATTTAATTATAACTCCACTTAGTTACTCCTTTCCAACCTCCATGCATAGTTTAAACACCTAAAGGAAAGAGAGCGCACTTCCTCCTTAAATCAAGGAAATTGTCCCTTGATTTTAGGGACTTACCCCCTTTCTTTAGTAAACTTGCATGTTTTGCATGTCAGTTATGGATAACTCACACTTTTCATCCTATCATACTCATGTTAGGTGTGGATTAACTATTTTATAGGTTTAGGCATGTTCTTTAGCTATTTTTAAACTTCTTTTAGTAGGAGTTTCTATTATTAGCAACAAGATCAATTCCTATCTACATATTGGATTAATCTCATTGTAATTTTTAACATATTGAGAACATATTGTGAATACATTAATTCTTGTGGAGTAAATTATTCTCTATATCTCTCTTCTTTTTTTTATTTTCAAATTCATTGGATCAGTATTATTTTTTTCATCGAATTCTAGATCTCTTGGGTCTCAGAATTTTACATGGTATCAAAGCCTTAGGGAATTTGAGGGAGAGGTATACTAGTTTTATTTGCAGGTGAAAGATCATCAAAGGAGGAAAAAAAAATGAATGTATCAACACCTTCAACCAAATCATGTTGTCCTAACTCCATTCAACTACTTTTAATGGAAATTCGAGATCACCCTTGCTCTCTGAAGCAAAGGTCTCTACCCGATAACAATGGGTACGAAAGTTGAGCCTATGAATGTTGTTGAGAAGGAAAAGTATTTCAATCGAATTAATGCATCCTTTGGGATGATATGTATCTCCATATCAATACACTTGATGTTCCATGTTGACACTGCATCATCCCTCAATGGGGTCTAGACCAAGTTGGAAGAGTTGTTCGGTAAACAGGATGAACTTCGAGCCTACAGTTTGGATAACGAGCTCATAGGTTTGAATCAGTCAAATTTTTATTCTTTGCAAGAGTATTTTATAAAATTTAAATCTCTTTTAGTTCAGCTTAAATATTGCAAATTAGTAAAAAAATATGAGCAGCTCATCCTTTCCATTCTCTCAAAACTAGGTTCTGATTATTCAGTTTTTGTTTCCTCATTTCATGATTCAAAATTAACAACTCTGAAGTGGAAAATGCCCTCTTTAGATGATTTTATTGAAGCCCTAACTCAAGAGCAGGAAAAATTAGTTTCCATGGGATCCATAAAGGGTTCTAGATATCATTCTCTTGCAGCAAACGAAGCAAGAAAATTGAATTTCAAAGATCGTAAAAAGGGGAAAGGCAAAAACCGTGAGGCTAGAAAGGAAAAGTTTTTGAAACTGGCGAATGAATATTCTTCATATCACAAAGGGAAGAAGAAAGAGGAAAGATATAAATGAAGATATTTTCACAAATCTTATCATCCTGAAGATTCTTGTATGAGGAAAAATATATATGAGATGGCGAAGATGCTACAGCAAAAACATATCATGGTCTCGGTGAATGCAAGGAATAAGGATGAAGCAAAACCGACCAAAGGAGAGGAAAATCTCACAATGGTCACACTTTGATGGTTGTCACATCCTCCCCATACAATTGGATCATTGATTCAAGTGCTTCAAATCATATGTTTGCAAATAAAGAATCATTATCGTCCATCAAAGAGTGCACAAGACCTTCTATTCTCATCGGAGATGACACATCGATTAAGGTATGTGGTAAAGGCATAGTTTCTTTGGAAGGTGGATATTTTGATAATGTGTTGCATTTCCCCTCGTTATCCATGAACATGATTTCCAAATATCATATCACACATTCAAGTTCCATAAAAAAGGTTGAATTCTATCTGGATTCAGTGGATATTTTGGACTTAAAAACAGGGTCCCGAGTAGCTGGTATTGCAGATCATCACTCTTGGTTGTATTCCTTTTCTCATTTCATTCCAAAATATGTGTTTACAACATTTTTTAATCATACTAATGAATAGATAATTTTATGGCATGAGATATTTTGGCATCATAATTACAGGTACTTTAGAAGTGTGAAGTTCGAAGAGGGTCCACTACATGTAGTTTCAGATCAGCCTGACAGGGATTTTTTGGATAGAATAGTTGAAGAGGGTTTTGATGCTCATTCGAGAACTTCAGATAATGATGATGAGAATTTATCTAGATAATATTCATAGGTTTATGATAATTTCATGGCTTCTCTGTATCCCCTACCAGTCTGGGCCAAAAAGACTTTGCATGATGTCAGTGAACTAGTCGAAAATCCGGCGGATCCTAGGAGGACTAGATCACAGTTTTTCGAGGCCCCCACTACCTTGGATGCCATAAAGAAGTTTCTTCCCATAAATTGATATATTTCACTTGCATCAGATCCACATTCATATACAGAGTCCACGGGAAACCCCTTCTGGGATGCTACTATGGATGAGGAGTACATTTCTCTCATGGAGAACCATACCTGGGATTTGGTTCCACTTTTGAAAGGAAGAAAGCTTGTTCAATGCCTATGGATATTTCAGACAAATATGGCTGAAAATGGTGAGATAATTAATTATAAATATCATCTTGTTGCTAAAGGTTACTCTCAAGTACATGGCATTTATTATACTGAGACATTTGCACTAGTTGCAAAAATGGACTCCATCAGGCTAGTTTTGGCCATTGCAGCTTCTCGACACTGGGAAGCCCATCACATGGATGTGAAGAGTTATTTTATTCACAGAGATATGAAGGAGGAGATATATATATAGAGCAGCCACAGGGGTATTTTCATGACTCATCTCTTGTATGCAGGTTAAATAAATCAGTATATGGGCTCAAACAGGCTCCTCGAGCTTGGTATGCAAAAATGGATTTTTTTGCTTTCTCAGGGATTTCATAGATGTAAATCAAATCTGAATGTTTATATGCTTCTCCATGACGACTCCCTTTTTTTTATTGTTCTATACATAGATGACTTATTGATCACAGGGAGTTCTTTATCATAGATTGCATGGATTAAGATTGCCTTGCATGATAGATTTTCCATGAGTGATATGGGTTTGTTGCCTTATTTTCTTGGTCTTGAGGTATCACAGTCTACTTCAGGAATCAAGATGGAAAAAACCTAGTATGCAGTAGATATACTTGATAGGTTTCATATGACAGGTTGTAATCCATTTGGTTCATCTTTTCTTTCTGGGGTCAAATTGGAGGATGGAGTGACTACTCCTTTGGTAGATAATACTCTCTATCGATAGTTGGTAGGGAGCTTATTGTACCTCACACATACCCGTCCCGATCTCTCTTATGAAGTGAGTGTTGTTTCCAGGTATATGTAGGAGCCCCATGATATTCATTGGAAATATTCTAAGAGAATCCTTCAGTATGTAAAAGGAACTCCCAGTTTTGGTATTTATTATGCAGTTGATTCTCCTCTATATTTGGTCAGGTACACATATTCAGATTGGGTTGGCGATGGCACAGACTGCTAGTCCACCTCATGGTGTGTATTCATCTTTGGTTCTGGTCCACATTGTTGGTCAAGCAAGAAGCAGGATACTATTTCTTTATCCACAGCATAGGCAGAGTATAGGGGGGCAGTCAATTCCGCCACACAGTGTATTTGGTTCCAGGTTTTACTTTTTGAGTTTGGGATTCAGTATCAAATACCGACTGTCATATTTTGTGACAACCAAGGTGCCATTCAGATATCCACTGATCTGGTTAAGAGACAAAGGACCAATCATATTGAGATACACATGCATTACATCTAGGGATTGATTCATGATCGAGTGATTTCACTGCAGTAATGACCCACTGAGCAGCAGGTTGCAGAAATCTTCACCAAATCCTTCACTAAGAAGAAATTCTTTGATTTGTGGGATCTTTTGGTTATGGTAGAGACAGTTGGGTAGACTCTCACAGTCTACTTAACATTTTTTTTATGTCCTTTTTTTTTAGGGGGGGGTGTTCCCATGAGGTTTTCCCTCTTTCCTCGTTTTATGAGGGGTTCATTATTGTAGTGAATACATAAAATGGCCTAGTAGATGGGACTCACATTTTCTTATTATGCCACTACAATTAGGCTTAAGGGGGGGTATTAGAGAATAATCCTAACTTCCCTTGGTGTATTACTTTTCTTAGGCAACTAGACCTTGGTAATGCATCCCAATGCATTTTTCCTCATCTGATTTGACTTTCTAGAGAGGGTAGGAGACACTTTCGTTGTTTTTAGGGAGTATTCCTTAAATTTAGGTATATTGACATGGATTTAATCTTGATTTATTTAATTAGAACTCCACTTAGCGACTCCTTTCCAACCTCCATGCATAGTTTAAACACCTAAAGGAAGGAGAGTGCACTTCATCCTTAAATCAAGGAAATTGTCCCTTGATTTTAGGGACTTACCCCCTTTATTTAGTAAACTTGCATGTTTTTCATGTTAGATATGGATAGCTTGCACTTTTTAGCCTATCATATTCATGTTAGATGTGGTTTAACCATTTTATAGGTTTAGGCATGTGCTTTAGCTATTTTTACACTACTTTTTGGCAGTTGTTATTATTATCAACAAGATCAATTCCTCTCTACGTATTGGATTGATCTCATTGTAATTTTTAACATATTGAAAACATATTGTGAATACATTCATTCTTGTGGAGTAAATTATCCTCTATATCTCTCTTATTTTTTTATTTGTAAATTCATTGGATTAGTATTATTTTTCTCATCGAATTCTAGATCTCTCGGGTCTCATAATTTTACATACTTGTCCTTGGGGCACATTTTCCTACAAAGTTGTTGGCCCTTGGTTTGGTAAGGAAGAGAAGACTAAGGAATAAAGGTGAAGTATGAACTGAGCGGAAGGAACATAAAACAAGGAGGGGTCGAAGTGGTTAAAGAAGGAGCGAAGTAAAGGAAAATCTATCCGTTGAAAGAGAATATTGAGGAAGGAAAAGCAACAAGGAAGAGGGATTGTGGACAACTCAACAAGTGGAAAAATACATCAATAAGTGCTTCAGATCACCTCATAGAAAAGAAGGAAAGACAGGCTGGTGAAGCCCTTAAAGCACGGGTTAAGTTGACCTAGGCTTTAGGCACCTAGGGTTTTGACACCTAGAATTTTGTTATGTAATGTATAAATAAAGGTCTATAAGACCTGGGAGGGTTTGTTCTAAGTTGGTTCATTTATACTATGATTGATTTTGTTCATTATTGATTTTTGTTGTTGAGAGAAATATCAAGTCTATATTGTGGATCTT
The DNA here is from genome assembly GCA_032191745.1 of Picea mariana. NCBI lineage: Eukaryota > Viridiplantae > Streptophyta > Pinopsida > Pinales > Pinaceae > Picea > Picea mariana. The sequence goes on from JASDQU010310334.1 coordinate 60,992, forward strand.
CAGCTGGGTGCGAAGATCAACCCTACATCTAGGTGCGCAGGGGGAGAGAGAGAGAGAGAGAGATTTGCAAGCTAAGTGCACAGATAGAATTGTATTTTTTCATCTAATAATATCAAGAAACACAGTTATGTGGACGTAGCCCTAGAGAGAGAGTGAACCACGTACATCTTGTTGTTATTTTTGGCTGATGTTGTGTTATTTTTTATCGATTATATTGTTATTTCATTGTTGCGTTAGATCTGAGATATAACTTGCGAAGTAATATTGGGAATGGTAAAGAATAACTAGATTGTTGTGTGTTGTTGTCTTGGATTCATTTTTCATTTCCTCTAGTTGTAGACACATGTGTCCTACAACCCCCTATTTCTACTTCGGGTGAGACTGCATCTGCTTCGCAGGTGCTGCCGAAAGCACTAGTAGTTAGGGCTTGTTGGTGTGCTGTAAGAGTTGAACCCTGGGTCTGCCCCTGTGGCAACAAATGGTTCAGTTGTCAGGACCGAGATATTTTTGAGAGAATTTCAAGGTGGCTTCCATCGAAGACATAAATTCAAAAGTGGATAGAAGAACAAGAGAAGGAATTCGTCGAAGCCCAGAACAAGAATCCTGGCATTAGTATAGAACATTGGTTGGGAAGGTACATCTTCACCGACATACATGAGATTTTCTTTGGAGGAATTCATAAAGAGCTATACAAGTGGTTAGACAGATTGGCAGATACCCAGTTTGAGATTAGATCTAAACCACCTATGGTCTGGACAACGACGTTGATCAAGAATGTCAAGAGAGTTGACAACGTTGTGTCTAGAGCAGTGAATATCTGGTTTGATAGCACTATTGGAGGGTATATTACTAAGTTTTCCATTGACAGAGTTAAATCGTATAGTCAAGTGGAGAGGTATTTATTTAAGGGACCTAGAGGGAATTTCCTACACTTCTTGAAGCTAAGGATTAAGATTCTATTGCATGAGAAGCATATCCTGAATATATAGTGAAGCTAATGTTCAATAATTCGGAAAGCGAAAGTGACATAGAGGCTGGACACATACGCAGTGGGAGACCGTTCAGAGAGTTTCCTCTTCTAAACCTATTTAAGAAAAACTACGGAGATGAGGGATTCTACAGTGGATAAGAAGCAGATCTAACAGATGAAGAGTACTCGGAGTCCGCAAGAATAGAGGAAGTACAGACCGAAGAACTTCGCCAAGGAGAGACGGAAACTTTAGGAACTGCACATACTGTCAAAGTAAGTACTATTGCTCCTTCTATTGTTTTAGAAGCATTAAGTAACCAGAGTAACCAGAGTAGTCAGAGCAGTCAGAGTACTATTACTGCTAATGTTTATGCCATTATTATAGTTCTTTGCATTTCAATAGATAATAGCAACATAAGAACAAGATCACTAAGAAATACACATTCACAAGAAGCACAACATTTATCCTAGGAAACCCTCTAGGGGAATAAAACCCAGTAAAACTTCCTTATTATAGATTTCCAGTACAATGTCAAGAGATAACTCAAACCAATACAAAAATTCCTCTCCAAAAGATGTTCCACTCTTCTCTCTCTCTCCAACTGGTAAATCGAAACTTGCCTCTCAGAATGAGCAAGTGAGTTGTGTGTCAAAGTGAGGCACTGGCCTCTCTATATATACAAGTCTAGAACATGTGAAGTGTCTTTATTGGCAGGGTCGACTTCTTATTCTGACTATTACAATTTTCTGTTGACCAATCCGCAAAAGGGGATTTGGTCATAATACAATAACTGACATGATCAATCCACAATGGGGATTGATCCCATGAATAATATATCAATAATAATAAGAATACTCTTTGCAGTTACATTATTTCAACAGTTACAAGCATTTTAGCACATACTCAGTCGAGAAACCCAAGAAGATCTATGGCATATGAAATGAGGTTACCCATCTTCAGAGGAGATGGATCTGAAGATCCTAACCAGCACTTGTTCTTATGCAAAGTTGTTTGGATCATTAAGCAAGCCACTGAAGAAACTGTCAATAAAGCTCAGTTCATTATTACCTTGAGGGATTGCGCACTAAGTTGGTACATGAATTTTTCTACAGCAACTGCACAACCTAAACTGTTGAATGACATTAAGACTGTATTGAGCACAGAATTCACGAAACCTAAGTCAGAGTCACAATGTATTACAGAGCTGAAAGAAATCAAGAAGAAGGTCATTGAACCTGTTTGGGAGTTTGATCAGAGGTTTAAGACCCTGACAGACCATTTGACTTTTTAGATTCCAGATGAACAGAATAAAGAATGGTTCATTGCTACCCTCCTGCCACATATCAGAGTTCCTTTGATGCAACAAAAAAAAAATTTCGCAGGCTGAAGCTCTAGAGATTGCCATGAAACTAGAAGCAGCTCTTGTAGGAGAATCCAATCCAGGTATGAGTCAAATTTTAAATCAATTAACTATTGTATCCTTACAAGTAGAAGATATGAAGAAAGATAAATGAAAGAAGAAAAGAGAAGATATAGGGTGTATCAGATGTAAATCAGAGGGCCATGACAAAGAGCAATGTCCCATATTTCATGAATACTTGGCCTCTGGAGCACCTATTCCTTTGAAGAAAGCTACTGTACCCTGGTACGAGGTATGTAGAACTAGACATTGCCCTGGTGAATGTTATTATATGCAAAAATATGTCTAGACACCTACCAATATTTATTGCACATTCTGTAAGTCTATGGGACATGATGAGAAGGATTGTAGGGATTATGATCTCTTGCATGAAAGATCAATGGATACATATATAATTCAAGGAGAAACACAACAAGAAGGAAATAATGCATAGTTCAACTCCCCAGGAAGAGGAAAATTCAATCCTCATGGTGTATTCAGAGGAAGAGGATGAGGTGGAGGTATGGGTCGAGGTAGAGCTCAGATTATTTGTTATAACTAAGCATAACAAGGACATTTGGCAAGGGATTTTCAGAACCCTTGTACCACTTGCAACTATTGTAACTCGTTTGATCATGTCATCAAAGATTGTCCACTATTGTTGGCCAAACTGCAAGAGAGATGAGGAGGAAACCAACAAGTACAATTAATATCAGCAGAACCTCGCGGTGAAGACCCCAGATTCATTGGTATTATTAGAGGAGGTGCTGCTACAGGAGAAGATAGAGTGACCCCAAGAAAAACTGCAGAAGGATTAGGGATTAGAAGAGCTGCAGAGAAGGCATAGTTGTTTGATCCAAGGAGGGAGAGGCATACTTTTGAGGAAGAAAGGAAATAATTTTTAGGAGAACAAGCGTCTTCATCTAAGACACAACTAGAAGTATGGGAATGGGAAATGCCACTAGAATTTCATCAGTCTTCCCTAGCTAGACAAGGAAAAGAGGTAAGCAATCTCATGGACTTTTTATACACATGTATCAATTTGATTAAAGATGAAAAGGCTATACAATAATTACAACAACTAGTAAAACAGTATGAAATTGGGAGAATAGATCCTATGTTGAGTAGATATGTGAACCAAGTATCAAGGAAAAGAAGAACAAACAAGGAATTACACCTTAGTGCTCAGATTGGATACTATGATGTGGACTATGTGGTCCTCGACTTAGGATCATAAGTCAATGTTATGACGAAGAAAACTTGGGCACTGATGGGAAAACCTAGATTGGTTTACTCTCCTATCAGGCTTAGGATGGCTAATCAATAGGTGGTGAGCCCTTTTGGAAGACTAGATAATGTCCATGTAGACATCGATTGGATAAGGACATTTACAGACTTCGAAGTGATTGAAATTGTTGATGATAGTTGTCCTTATCCTGCATTGTTAGGAATTGATCGGTCTTTCAACAATTCGAATGTTGTTGACCTAAAGAAGAGAAGAATGACATTTGAGGGTAATGGCATTAAATTCCTTGCACCTCTGAACCCAAATGAAGGTCACAGATACACAGAATCTATCAAGGAAGAAGACCGTGCATATGATCTAGAGAACATCTACAAACTGATAGCAAGACAGCAGGACTACATTAATCCTATAGTAGATGGAAATCTCAGCTGGCGGAGTGAAAGTGCATGTTCATCAGATTCAGAGGAAGCATTGGAAAACTAGAAGAATAGAATGTATGAATTCTCCACACAACGATGTGCTATATTGACCAGAGAAGTTCGTTGGATTGGAATAGAAGTAAGTAATCTTCCAACATTTGATGGTTTAAATCATTTAGAGACATTTCTAGCTAAATTTGAGAAAATTGTACCAGTACAACAGAGGATGTTGGAACTGGATGAAGCCTTGAAAGCCACACCATCTAGATGATGGGGAACTGTTTCAGGATAAATCCGTGAGTGTGGACACAAACCGATCTCCCTAGATCCA
>JASDQU010310334.1:65407-81327 GCA_032191745.1 Picea mariana
AGGTCTCTGTTGTTCCAAGCTTCGCTCCAATGCTCTTGTCCCGTTCAGATCACAACAGTACAAACCAATCGAAGTAAAGGCAGATTAATATATTCAATAGCTAGTCTATACATATGATCAAGGAATTATGTAATAAAGTGACATCATCTTTATGGGAAAGGGACATATTGCTGTATTGAATTAATTGAAAGTGAAACTTACAACCTGAGCCTTGATGTTGTAGATCTCCTTTCGATGGCTCCTAGCTCTGACACACACACTTGCTCATGCATGAAGAAAATCAACCACCCTTGATGACCTTGTTGTTGTCTCTAGTTGTTGTAGCATCAGTCCTCCATACAATCTTGCACTAATTCTCCAATCAATCTCTTGTTATCATGCTTCTAACCTTTTCTATGAGCAATCTCCTCAATATATAGGAGAAGATAGATTAGTTACTTGGATAGGAATGATCCCAAGATATCTGGAATGCCAGCACCTGAACAACCATTCGAAGCCAACTCATGTTTCTAGAAGATTCCCTTCTAGAAGATTCAAGATTTTTATCTTTTTCCTTCCTTTGGAACATGTTCGCACCCTGACAGTTAGTTACAGTGCGAACTGTTCGCACTCAAGCTTAATGCAGCCTGCGAGAATCAGGCATTCTCGCAGGCAGCTATATAGGTAGCTTGTGAACATCCCTTAAAAGCATAATTTTTGGAAGCAGACAAATGTAACTTTTCTCAAGAAATTGTTCTTAGTGAAGAGCTTGATTTTCCATCATCATAACATTATCATACCATCATCACGATGACCAAAATTGTGGATAACAGGAACACACAAGAAGAGCATCACAGAATGGGTACAATGTCACGCCTTATTGACAGTGCACTTTTCATACCAAGCAAAAGGATGTGAAGCTCGATATACAGGACAGAGTTATCCAAAGGACCACATGGGAAGTTGTGAGGAATCCTGGAGAAACATCCCTAAAGAACAATGGGTGCATAATTTCATTAACACCTTGGATACCACACCTATCAACTGGTAAATTCAATCAGAATTGTGCCTCATCACTACAGACTGGTATGGAATGACTCAGAACTTTATAGCTATGTTTTTTATTTGAGATCCAGTACCCTACAGTAGATCAGGCTTTACAAATTGTAAGACAAAAGGTATTTGAGGAGGCACCTAACCTCCCTTTTGAGAAAGAAGAAGATGAATGGACTGCACCTCTTCAACAGTTACAGGGATGTTATAATATCAATGTTGATGAGGATGACCCTAGAGATGTAAACATTTCATAAACTGAATGTCACAGAGACATAGAAGGGTTAGGGATTGAATTACCTTTTATTGGACAGCCCATTAAAATTAAGAAAGTTAATATTGGAACAAAGAAAACACCTAAATTAGCAAATGTGGGAGACTATTGGGATGATGCTACTATTAGCAAGATCACAGAGCTATTACATGAATATCGGGACTTGTTTCCAACCAAGCTCACAGACATGAAGGGAATTAAAGGGCCCATCAGAAAAATGAAGATCCCCTTAAGCCCAGATGCAAGACCTATCAAGTAGAGACCTTATAGACTGAATCATAAATACAAGAAGAAAGTTAGGATTGAATTGGATAGAATGTTGGAAGTAGGAATCATAGAACCTATTGAATAATCTGAATGGATTATCCCTATGGTGTTCCAAGATAAGAAGACAAGAGAAATCATAATTTGTGTAGATCTAAGAAAGTTGAACGATGCATGTCTACATGATCCATTCCCTATGCCCTTTACCAATGAAGTTCTCGATAATGTAGGAGGACATGAGGTCTACTCATTCACAAATGGATTTTCAGGGTATCACCAGATCAAAATTGATAAGGAAGATTGACATAAGACCACATTTGCAATAGAGTGGGATTATTTTCAATACACAGTGATGCCCTTTGGCTTGAAGAATGCACCAGCCATCTTTTCCAGGGTGGTGGTCGAAGCATTTAAGGACTTCTTACACAAGTTCTTGGAACCTTATTTTGATGATTGGAATGTCTTTAGCCTATTGAAAGACCACATTGAATGTTTGAGATTGATGTTAGATAAGTGCAGGTAATGTCAGATTCCCCTGAATCTGAAAAAGTGTATTTTCTTTTCGCCCTTTGGAGTGTTGCTCGGGTACATTGTGTGTAAGAATGGATTGTTGGTGGATCCTTCCAAGATTTCCATCATTTTTTATCTACCTCCTCCCACCTCAGTTAGACAGTTGCGCACTACATTGGGGCACACTGGATACTATAGGAATTTTATTAAGGGATACGCACAGATAAAAACACCCATGGAGAAGCTCTTAAAGAAAGATAGCAAGTTACAATGGACAGAAGAATGCCAGCAGAGCTTCAACACACTTAAACAGAAAATGGTCACTGCGCCCATCTTGGTTTTTCTAGATTGGAGTAAGGAGTTCAATGTTCATGTTGATGCTTCATCCATTTCATTAGGAGGATTTTTAGCACAGCCGGGTGTAGGAGACATTGACCACTCTATAGCATTTGCTAGCAGGAAGATTTCTACAACTGAAAGGAACTATACTACGACTGAAAGAGAAGGCTTGGCTATGATATATGCATTGCAGAAATTCAGACACTATTTGATGGGAGGACATTTTAAGATGTTCACTGATCACTTTGCATTGAAGTACTTAGTCAACAAGCCAGTGTTGGGGAGAAGAATATACAGATGGATACTACTATTCCAGGGGTATGATTTTGAAATTGTGGTCAAGCCAGGAAGAATGAATAAAGGACATGATCACTTATCCAGGTTGGAACATGGAGAGGAACCTACCAGTCTAGAGGATACACTACTAGATGCACAATTGTTGGTCATCATAAAATTCAATGATCACTTCGTCGAGATAGTTTAGTTCATGTCCATAGGAATGGCACCTTGTGAGTACACAGTCATTCATAAGAAACAGTTGGTAGTTCGTGCATCCGACTTTCAAATCATAGCTGGACAGTTTTATAAGATGGGACCAAATGATATCTTGAGGAGATGTGTTATGGAGGCAGAAAGACCATTGATTCTTGCAAAAGCGCATGAAAGCATCGCAAGAGTACATATGCAGGGAAAGAAATAGCGCATAAGGTTCTCAAAGTTGGCCTCTGGTGGCCTACTTTACATAAGGATGCTAAGGAATACTATAGAGCCTGCGATGTATGTCAAATAGTAGGAAAGCCTTTTAGAAGGGATGAAATTCCTTTAGCACTGCAATTAACATTACAAGTATTCGAGAAATGGGCCATTAACTTTGTGGAACCTATTAGCCTACTAGGAAGGTGCACAGGAGCTAGATACATTCTCACTGAGATAGAGTATTTGACAAAATGGGTAGAAGAAAGAGAAGTTAATGACTTTAGTGCAGACACAGCTACCCAGTTCATCTTTGAGGATATTATAACCAGATTTGGATGCCTGAAGATCCTCATGAGTGACCAAGGCATGCACTTCATCAATAAAACTATTGAAGCCTTGACTCTAGAATTTGACATTCACCATCAGAAGAGTACTCCATACCACCCACAGGTGAATGGTATAGTTGAAGCTTTCAATAAGATATTGTAGATAGCATTGACTAAGATTTGTAGTGTTAACAGAGATGATTGGGATATAAGAATTCCAACAGTATTATGGGACTATAGAACTACTTGCAAGAAGTTAACAACACAGACTCCATTTAAGTTGGTATATGTCTTGGAAGCAGTGGTACCTATGGAATACTTGGTTCCTAGTTTAAGAATTACATCATTTACAGGTATGGATAACACCAGCGTTGTTCAAGACAAGCTTGCGCAGTTACTAGAACTAGAGGAAGACAGGATCATTGTAGGATTTCATGAATAGGTACAAAAAGAAAGGGAGAAGGATTATCATTACAGACACATCAAGAGGAAGGCATTCAAGCAAGGAGATTTGGTATTTTTATATGACAGCAAGTTCATGAAGCATCCATGGAAGTTTAGCACACATTGGCTAGGGCCATTTGAGGTTGTCTATGTTATAGAAGGAGGAGTTGCAAAGTTGAAGACCCTTAATGGAGAATGGAAAGAAGGTCTGGTAAATGGGAGCTAGTTGAAATTGTATTTTGACAACCAGTTGCCTCGCAGCTCTCAGTAGAAGCATAAGGAAGAATATTCTAGGTACCAGGTGCAATTGAAACTGGGTACCAGACCCAGAAAAGACAGTATGCACACAATAGGGAGGGAAAGAGAAGAAAGCACAGGATGCTCCGCACAGCCTGCAGTCGAAGTAATACAAAAGGTTCAATCTTACAGTGACTCAGGACGAGTCACATGTGAGTGTTGGGGGCCTTTTGGCCCTTGGTTGGGTAAGGAAGTGAAGACTAAGGAATAAAGGTGAAGTACAAACTACACGGAAGGCACATAAACGAAGGAGGGGTCAAAGTGGCCAAAGAAGCAAAAAATAAGGAGAGAAGTTAAGGAAAAGCTATTTGTTAGAAGAGAAGATCGAGGAAGAAAAAGAAGCAAAGAAGAGGGATCATGGACAACTCAACCAGTAGAAAAAGACATCAACGAGTGCTTTGGAGCACCTCGCAGAAAATAAGGAAAGACAGGCTGGCGAAGCCCTTAAAGAACAGGTCAAGTTGACCTAGGGTTTTGGATATAGGGTTTTGACACCCAGGCTTTTTCTATGTAATGTATAAATAAAGGTCTAGAATACCTGGGAGGGTTTGTTCTAAGTTGGTTCATTGATACTATGATTATTGTTGTTCATTATTGATTGTTGTTGTTGAGACAAATATCGAGTCTGTATTGTGGATCTTCAGCTAGGTGCGAAGATCAACCCTATAGCTAGGTGCACAGGGGGAGGGAGAGAGAGAGATCTACAAGCTAAGTGCATAGATAGAATTGTATATTTTCATTTAATAATATCAAGAAACACATTTATGTGGACGTAGCCCTAGAGAGAGGGTGAACCACGTAAATCTTGTTGTTCTTTGTGGTTGATGTTGTGTTATTTGTTATTGATTATACTGTTATTGCATTGTTGTGTTAGATCTGAGATATAACTTGCGAAGTAAGCTTGGGAATGGTAAAGAATAACTAGATTGTTGTGTGTTGTTGTCCTGTATTCACTTTGCATTTCCTCTGGTTGTAGACACATGTGTCCTGCAACTCCCTATTGCTACTTTGGGTGAGACTGCATCTTCTTCATAGGTGCTGGAAAAACAGCCAGTAGTTAGGTCTTGTTGGTGCATTGTAAGAGTTGAACCCTGGGTCTTCCCCTATTCCAACAAAAGTATTACCATTCGGCCTATGTAATGCCCCAACCACTTTCCAAAGAGAAATACTTAGCATCTTTTAAGAACTCATGCATGATAAAGTTGAGATTTGTATGGATGACTTTACCCCTTATGGAAAGTATTTTGATGAATCCTTAGACAATCCAGATAGAGTTCTCCAAATATGTAGAGAAATGAACATATCCCTTATCAATGAAAAATGTAATATGATGATGAATGAATGGATTGTGTTAGGAAACCATCTTTCCTCCAAAGGGATTGAAGTAGACAAAATAAAGTTAAAATCATCACATTACTCCCTACCCCTCTGAAACCAAAAGATATTGGAAGTTTTATTGGACATTCATGATACTACATGAGGTTCATCAAGAATTTTAGTAAGATGTCTTCTCCCATGTTTACATTGTTATCCAAGGATGTAGATTATTGTTGGACTCTAAAATGTCAACAAGCATTTGAAACAATAAAAGAAAAAGTGTAGTTTATCCTTTGCTACAAGGTCCCAATTGGGCCCTTCCATTTCATATTCATATTGTTATCACACTAAGGTGCCTTAGGTCTTTTAGCCCTTAGTTTTAAAGATTTTAAGCCTTTATATTTCATTTTTTTCTTTATTTTCTTAGTGTTATTTACTTAGGTTAGCTTGAAAAAATAAAGTCTTGAGTGTTGGCTCATTTGTTGGCCCTCACATAGATTTTTGGCCTAGGTTCATTTAATGTCTTTTGGTTTTGACTCACCTTGTGACTTGACACCAAGCCTAACCCATCCCATGACTTGCATGACTTGACATGTCACTATTTTCTCTCATACCTTTATATCCTTTCCATGTTGTACCTATGTCCGATTAAAGGTGGTCAAATCATCCTTTTGGAAAAAGAGTGTTGCCAACTCACTAGGAATTTCCATAGCGCACTCCTTGTCCTTTATTCCTTGCCATGATTCGTCATCATTTTGTTGAGGTCATGTTCTACCTTGTTTTTAGAACCACAGTTCGTTAGAATATGTATTCAAATATTTGGTTTTAATGAGTTTGCTAATGGTTTCAAAGATTTGAATGTTCTCAAACTCGACGCTGTTGAAACTGCTAGTTTAGACCAGTTGCAGACAGTGCTACGGGATCAGCTATTGAGGTGGATTTGGAGGCTGAGGTGGCATGGTGATCTCCTAACCAGTTTTAGAGCCTGAAGTTGTCATTACTCCTCCAACTATTTTGTGAGCCCACTCCATTGCATAGCGAATCCGTGTGATAGTTGTTGCCTAAGTTTTGATAGCGACCGTGTCTACAAATCGCTCCCTCCTTCATCCCTCTCCTTCCATATTTTCCCTCTCACAAACTTATAGCCACCACAACTGGTTTTCTGTTATCAAACACACAATTTCCTTCTACTCCTGAGTGTTGAGTTACTAAGAAAACATTTGTTCCTTCTATGTGCACTGCGCTACCGAAAAACGTTGTTGAAACCTCGCTACATTTCCCGTGTTCTCTCTACTTTTGGATTGGAGTGTTATTTTCCAGGTATTCAAAGAGTCCCAGGGATGATTTTAAGGGCTAAATTTCGCTCATGGGCTAATTTTCCATGGTTTTTCCAAAAATGAGATTCGCTATTTTAAAAATGATTCACCCAAATTCTATAGGATAAAATTATTTTACCTTAAAAATCGCTAAAATTTTATAAAAACTATATAAAATCCTTAGAAATTTGAATATTTTTACAAAAATATTGCCAATCATTTATAGCTGGCATATGAAGGATTAGTAATATTTTCTAAGGTTTCTACATTTAAAAATAAATTTCCATACTTAAAATCATCTCTTTCAAAGACCATTTCAACAATTTGCCTTTCACTATATTATCATTCTTCAATTTGATACCTACATACAGTAAGGGGAGGGAAACAATTGCATTTCTTGCCTTTCAAGAGCCATCAAAACAGTTTTTTGTCAAAACATGGTGAGTTAGAGGAGAATTGTAGGAAAGAGAATCCATTATTCACTATCATTCTCCCATTGAAATCTGCCTATGTTTGCTCCCTTAGCCTTCATTATAACATAGCCTGTGATCCCTTGTATTTACTCATGGAGACACCTCAGAAGAAGAAGTTTCACAAGGGAGGAATTTTGGTCAAAACTGAACCCTCATACATGCACCTTTTTATGCAAATCCAATGGTTAGGGAAGTTTTCCAGAGGGTGGTCTACCTCTCTTTTTTCCAAAACATGGAGAGGGGACACCCTGAAGTGGCAAGGCAATTTTCCTTACATTTTGATGGCCTTAAGACTAAGGTAGGAGATCTGGATTTTTAGGTGTCTGAAGCCTCTATTGCAGCAACCACAGGAATTCCTAACACGGGGAAGAGATGGTTTAAATCCATGACTTTGAATGTTGCCTTCTCCAAGGACTTCATAAAACCATATTATCGGACTGACAACTTGTCCAAGGGAGTGCCTAGAAGTCATTTAGTTCAAGATTTTGACAATATGTTGAAGATCATCCAAAGATACTTGACATGTGAGGGAAGGTATAATATGTTATACCAGTACCATATAAGGATTCTGCTTCATTTTACTGGTAAATATGAAATGAATATCCCTTTCTACTTGTTGAGGAGCATGGGGAAAATGTCTGATAGATTCCAAGCCAAGTCCAAGGCTGTGGACACTAGTGTCTTTCACTCTGGATTGATCAGGATGTTGGTTTTGGAAAAAATTGAAGAAGAGAAACATCCCATGGGAAAAATTCATTGTTTTTGCTCACATGAAGTTGGACATAGCTTCAACTCCTCAGTCAAATATGCAAATTCCTTTTCCATCTACTATTGATGCCCCAACAAGAACAAGCAAGAAAAGAAAGAGTAAATCTATTGCTCAAGATAAAGAGGTTATTAAGGAAGTTGAAGAAACAGAGAAGGAGGCTTATCATTCTCCACAGAGAGACTTTTCACCTCCTCCTGCACCAGAATTGGAAGAGGTCCCCTCATCCACTAAAGCTACGACCAACAAGGGAAGAAAATTACCTTTCTCTTCACCCTCTGCAACAACTAGCACAAAGGTTAGGAAACCCTTTACTAGATCATCATCTCTCAAGGAGGTTGTTGAAGCACAAGCCTTACCCAAGGTTTCAATTCCAAAGAAAAAGAAAGATGAGGGAAAAGGAATTGAGAATCCTATTGAGGTGATAGATAGAGCCCCTATGTAGCAGAAAGATGAAGGTGAAGCCATGAAGAAGCTTGTTCAGGTGATTAATATCAACACTCCACCTAGCAATCACACCTTCAAAAGATTGATTAGATAGCTCAGGGAGGCTAGGAAGGAGTTTTCTCATTTAAAGGCAAAAGGTTTATCTGAAAGAATTAAGATGAAGGAGATTATCGATATGTACATCAACACCCTTGATTTGGCAAGATCTGTAGAAAGAAGAGTCCTTCCTATCCATAAGCAACTCAAGAACCTTTATAGAAAAAATAGAGGCTTTCAGTCTCAAAATAGAAAACTCAAGGCAGGACTGCAATACTTCAAGGATGAAGTGGCTCAAAGGAATTTGAATGTGTTGGTTGAAGCTACCATTGAAAGAGAGGAACTAGTTGTTGGATTACTGAGAGGGGGGATGAATCAGTAATAGCGTAATTACAATCCTTTTTCTCCAAATAATACAAGTGTTATATCAATGTAGAATTATTATCCAATAATGAGAAATAAGAAATGAACAATCACACACATACAAAATACACTAGTGTTTTATGTGGAAACCCAAATCGCGAGAAAACCATGGAATGCTTTATCTTATATGTCTTGAATAATTACATTCATTGGAAGAACCAACTTCCTTTGTTTTCTAGTTGCAACTAGAAGGAGGCTTCAACCCCCTAGTTTCTCAGGCTACAACCTGAGGGAAGCTCCAACTCCCCAATTCTCTGGCTGTAACCAAAAGGAGGCTACAACCCCCTATGTTCTCCATCTACAATTGGAAAGTGGCTACAACCACCTTTCCTTGCCCCTTCCAACCGCCCTGAAGTAGAAGTAGAATGATGGAACCACTGTCACACTATCACTGTGAGATATGCCATTGTAAACATGTACCAATAAACTTGAACCATGCATCAACCATACATCAACTTGTACCTCAACCTGTAATCAACCTACACCATAAACAAGTGCACCAACCTGTACCAAAAAATTTGTAATCAACCTGTACCATAAACAAGTGCAACCAACCATGTACCAAGTATGTACCAATCATGTGTCAAGTACTCATCAACTTTGACTCATCAATATGTACCAACATCATCAACTATACTCCTCATGTATGTGCCAACTCATCAACTACTTGTCTCAACCATGTACCCAACTTGTACCTCAACCAAAAGCCCTCATCAATTTCATCATCCAAATATGATTTGTAACTCTGTAATAGACCTTTTGTATATGATCACATACCTAAAAACCTTCCTTAACTTTAACAACAAGAGACTAGCATTTTCATCAAACGTTTCTTTAGTCTCACAAGACTAGTTTTGGATTAGTCAACAACCCTAACTTGAAATATGTTAGCCTATGGCTTACCTTTACCAATCACTAAGTCTAAATTTTCACCTATATTTGTATTATTCATTTAGTATATTAGTAATATATCCTCAAGTGATGACTAATGATTTAGTTAAGATTGCCCAGCCTAGTCATCATGCATGATTTTAGGATCTAGAGCAAATCTCTTTATGAGGTGGCATCACCCATTGTACTATAAATATGTACCATTGGTGTGAACACATTAAGTGTTGGATCATATGCCTTTTCCTCCATGTTGTTATTCTTGTTTATGTTTTATCAATTGGTATCAGAGCCATGGTGAAAATTGTGAAGGAAGAGCAACTAGTGTAGTTTAGTTTCAAGGACCGTATCTAGAACAGACCGCATTGGAGGTTGGATGAGGTATAGCCTACGATGAAGAAATATTGATGCTATGAAAACATATATCTACACATTTTTGGACAGAAATGAAAAAGACGAGGTCATAGTTTTTGAACTTATTATTGATTTAAGATGCAAATGTTTTTTTTTTTTGAAGAATCTTCCATTGCATATCTTATTGGCTCTATTATTTCAATAATCTGTGGAAAGTGCAAGAGCGTTGCTTCTAATATTGTTGAAGAAAGTGAAGTAATCCATCATAATCAATTATCAATTGGATCTGCATTGGTGGTCAATTATGTCCAGCAATCTAGAACACCATACACATACAAAGGGATTGAACTATAGCAGGGAACCTACCACTGATCCACCATTTGTATATACCTTCCGTTGTTGGCTTGATTTATGCTTTCCTCTCTGCTTGATGCTTTCCTTGATCAATTAATATTTCCTAGTATAAGTGATCTTCGTTTTTTATCCCGTTTCTCGTAATTCTCGATAGATATTTAGCCTATTACGAGATTTAGAAGAGGAGCGCCATTTTGATCTAGGGTGAAAACACGAGAAATCTTCCCATAATTTTTTGTAGATCTTCCATGATCTCCAGATTGCCTACCCTTCCCATGATTTGGTCCATCTCTTCAATGCATATAAATAAGGAAACCACAAAATCTTCAGATCTACGATCTGATTGCACCAACAAAGTGATCTGATTTGTCCAATTTGCAGAGCGATTCATATCATTATCCGGGAAATTGTCTCGAGAAATTTGTTGTTATTGAGAGATCGAAAACCATCGATCCGATGTACTCTCCATAGATCGGACCATCAAATGCCCTGATCTACTCACACGTGTTCTTCCAACATCAAAATCGTTCATTCCCATATATTCTTCGTCTCTGAATGCAAATCCTTGTTCCTAAGATCTGTGAAGGGCGCATGAAGTTTGTCATGAGAGCCTGTAATTGTTTTACTGTGATCTGAGCAAGAGTAATGAGAGAAACATGATGTTTTCACCAATCTAGATCAGCCAAATACGCAGCAACAAAATCAACAACACCCAGTTAGAAGATTCATGCAATGAAGATCTGATTTGATCCACAAGCCTACAATCTGCAAAGAACACCTAGACATAAATTGGTTGCTCCTTCACGCATATGCCTTGGTGATTTGCGTTAATAGCTCTCTCTTATTTTCCATGTCGATAGTGCACTACTTTTTCTAAATTCTAATATTAAATCTCATCACCAAGAACAAAGGGTATTAAATTTCAATCTTCTTTTTTGATATCTCAATTCACAGTTTTTAATTAGATTTCATTTATGATTTCTTCATATAAAACAAAACTGTGCACAGACTTTCAAAAATCACTTCTTAAAGTTTAAGAGTGGTATTTAAAAAGGATCTACAAAGCATATTTATATATGTTTTGAAAGTTTTTTAAAACAATTTACTTCTAAATTTAAATTGAAGTATTACTACTTTATGATATTTTCACTCTTTATATAAAAGTGATAAATGGGGAGTTAAAAGAGAACTAAAGAGTTTTCTATGGGAAGTTGTAAGATAATATTTTCTTGAGAAAAAATTTATTGTTTTTTTAAGTTTTTGAGAGAAAAAGAGAAATATTATGAATTGAAAGCTTTGTTAAAGCATGGTGAAGGAGAAAGTACATTGTAGCATTCCCATTGTATGTGGTCTCGTAAGAGAGGTACTTATAATAAAATTGAAGTATTTTTTTTTGTGTTCTAGATCCGCCCGAAATTGAATAAGGGGATCTTAGATACACCTTGTGTAGTGTGTTGTGGTGAATATTTGCATGGTTCCTTTATGATGTTTAATGTCTAGTTTTGACATAAACACGTTTGTAATGTATCATTTAACGCATCATACATTGAGTACAAGCAAGTTAATTCCAACACACAATTAATGCTAGTGAAGTACAAACAATCAAAGCATAGATGATCAAGCATCTATGAAGAACATTCTCAAGCATTCAAGTCATCAACCACATCAGTAATGGACAAATCAAAGGATTTCAAACTCAACACATCGTGGAGCATTTGAAGTTAAATTGTAACTTGCAAACAATATTTGTTGTAAGATTACTTGATCAAGTTGATTTGTACTTGCAATAATGCCTTTGTAAGTTTACTTGACTTTTTGAAATCAAGTTGAGTTGAATTGAATTTGTCATAAGGTGCATTCTCAGTTGAGCCTGACACCCAAGATTCATTGTAATTTTTGAGTCGAAAATGACAAGGTTGAGTACTTGAAACTCAAATCATTGTAATCAAGTTTTTGGGTGCATTTTCAGTAGTATCTGACACCCTCAACTTCTTGGAAGAAAGTAAGAACTGTACAAGCGAGCGTGAAACAAAATCAAGAGAGCATGAATTTCAAGCGAGCGATTCAAGTGAGGGAGTTGCAGATAAGAATTCTTTTGTCAAGTCAAATTGTAATCAGGATCTACCTGCATAAGGAGACATCATTTAGTGTTTTGAAATGGCTCGAAATCTAGAATTATTAGAGTTACTGAAAACTCTAATAAACACCACTAAAGACAACACATTGATATTGAACAAAGAAACTCTTCAATCAATTCTAACTTGCTTTCAAGTGACGCAAGCTAAAGTTAGACTTCTTCAATATCTATCCCAACTATTGAATGATGAAATCAGGGATCTCAAAAATCAACTGCCAGTGAAGTGTTCTAAACTAGTTTTTGTTCAGCACAACCCTCTATATGATGATGAAGATGATGATGATGATGTTTTTGACCAACAATCAGTGAAGGAGAAACTCAATAAGACAACTCCAAATGCAAACAAAGACGAATCTATTCTTGAACCTACTTTGCAATAATTTTCTTTTGAGTTTAATGAAGAAAACCTTTCAATGTTGCAACAACATGCAGTAAATCCACTTCCATAGATTTCAAAGCAATAGGTTCATAATACACTTTCCAAGCCCATAATCAGACCTTGGGAATAAATCATCTACAACAAGAATAGAACAGGACTTGGATATGACAAGGAAGTTACCTTTCATATTCCCAATTATTCCAGACCAATTCAGTTCCAAAGTGTTGGATTCCTTCAAGAAGTCTCAACTTCACCTATCACAGTTGAGCATCAAAATGATAAATTCCAACATTGAAATCAAGTTGGTCACAAGGAGAATCAGTGTTTTGATATCCATCCTTGCCAGCATTGTGGCAAGAATAACCATTCTTCAGACATATGTTCAACACTGAAGAAGCATGCAAGATTGAAGATTCAGTATGAGTGGATTGATCCTTGGAAGTGGTCATCAACAACCAATTGACAATATAAGTCTTACCGTAGAATTGAATCTCGAGTAAAGACCAATCTTGTAGCACATAACATTTGTGTACCTCACATAAGTGGTCCCCTTACGGTGTATCTTTCGAGCATGGCCCTCACGGGATGAGATAACATGTATTTTTTTTCACATGCACACTTTGTGTTGTACTCAAATGGAACAAGTATGGTACTCTCTTGAGCATAGAAGAGGGGAGTACACTGTTGTAAATCTCATGCACCTTAAGGGGGGGAATTCAAAATTCCAGTGATGATGGTTCATGAAACCACTTGTGGTCTCTCCTTTCAGCTGACAAAGGGGGGAATTGATGATGGAATTGAATATTGGTTGTCAGACAGAAATTTTCTACAACAACAAACATCAAGTATGCCAGATGGGAAAAAATTTCCAAATGGGCAACTGCAGTCTGTAGATGACAAACTTTGCCAGAATTATGGTTCAATAAGTTTAAGTTGAATCATACATAATTTGGATGTTAATTTTTATTTTGAGAGAAATGATGTGGACGTTTGGTTCACATAAATGGTCACTCGACCTAGCAGAGGACAAGAGGATCCTTCTGCATTGCAGCTTTCCATTTGATTAAGTTGTCAGGCATTTTCAAGGATGTGTCAGACTAGAAGTTGATTCACTTCTCTTGGTTTGCTCTCATCAGATTGGAGTTTACATTAAGTGAATAAATTGCATGCATCCTGGCTCACATGATTACATAGTGATATTTTCCAGAGATGACAGACTTTGGAAGGATTATGGTTCAATGACTTGCAATTGAATCATATACAGTATACATTGGGATGTTGGTGGACACCTAATAGTGTCAAGATTGGTTAGTGGTTATCCAAAAAGCATCAGATACATGGTATCAATTGGTTAGTGGTCATCCCAAACCATATATTTAGAGAGCACTTCAGTGATACACTGATATTAGAGTGGTGATACTACATATTCACCAATTAGCAAAAGACATCAAATTCTTCTAGCTCAAATACTTGGCAAAATGATCAAATTTTCAAGCAATCAGGAAATGTTCAGATATTGTAGTTGTTCACTTCCATATCTCAACTCTCTTCCAGTTCATTTCAAATGAACAAGTTCAGCATCCAGATTGGTGGTTTTTCAGGCAGTTCTTCATTGAGGCTCAACTCAGAAGTTTCAGTATGAAGACTTGGAATTGATACCAGTTTATGTTTTTTTGCTGGTATTATTGATCGGACTTGTGATTGAGGGGGGGATTGTTAGCCTATGGCTTACCTTTACCAATCATTAAGTCTAAATTTTCACCTATATGTGTATTATTCATTTAGTATATTAGTAATATATCCTCAAGTGAGGACTAATGATTTAGTTAAGATTGCCTAGCCTAGTCATCATGCATGATTTTAGGATCTAGAGAAAATATCTCTATGAGGTGGCATCACCCATTGTACTATAAATATGTACCATTGGTGTGAACACATTAGTGTTGGCTAATATGCCTTTTTCGCCATGTTGTTATTCTTGTTTATGTTTTATCAAAATAATCATAACTTTGTACCTGTAATGAATAAAGATCTGAAACTGATATACAATGTTCTTCAGTGTGTTTTATGCAATTCCTCCAGGTGTCACTACTTCGAACCTCTCAGAAAAGGAGTTATGGAAAAAATGGCACACCTTGCTGAATTTTGGCTCATTCTAGAGAGCGACCTTGTAGAGCATGCCCCACATGGAATAATTTTTTACTTGATCTGAAACTGTTACACAAAATACTAAAGACTATACTAAAACCAACACATTTCATATTACTGAATTTGGATCTTTTATGAAGAAGTTATGATGTGTTTACCTGAAACACATGTTTTTGACTAGTTTCAGGACTAGCCACAAACCCTATTTTCCATGGAGTGTAACTCCAAAAATACAACGACCCACAAGATTAATTTTTTATCATGGATACTTGGATATGTTTCCTCAATGGAATATCATATTCATGGTCTGAATCATTCTAGAAAAAAATTATTGTGAAAATGGTGAGATGACCTGAAAAAAACATACCTTAGAAAGCATCATCAAAAGAATTTATCCTTTCTTGAATTCCGGCCTTATTTTCTTCACTTTCCTGAGAAACTCGACTAATATATCCTTTGGTTACCTCAGACACCTATAGGTATTCAATATGCTCAAGTTTGTCTTAAATGAGAAAGCCTTGCCTTTTATTTATACTCTCCAAGTAGCTTCCTTAAAAATATCTTCTAGGTCACTTTGCCCACTTTCCTTATTTTAGGGTTAACCCACTTCTAATTTCTCCATTAAATTTATTATTGAATTAATTTATTTTGTATTCACTTTGAATTATAGTACACTCATCACTTCACTTTATTATTTACC
>JASDQU010310334.1:81377-93432 GCA_032191745.1 Picea mariana
AGTACACTCATCACTTCACTTTATTATTTACCTTTTAAAATCTATTAAACCACTTTGACTGCTTTGACCTTTTGGGGCTTCTAGATGACATATGAGGGTCCTCCAACTTCGTAAGGTCATAACTCTCAAAAAGTGAGGAGTTATGTGGCATTCCACATACCACCAGAAATGGAATGACATGTACTATCCATATAGAAATAGTATTACGTGAAAATATATCAAATCTCATACCTTTATCCATCAAACAAACTTCTCATGGCCATAACTCTTTAACCGTGAGGAGTTGTGTGACGTTCCACATACCACCAGAAATGGAATGACAAGCACTATCCATATAGGATATTTTCACTAAAAAATTCACTAGTTTTTATCTCATTATTCCACAAATAAGCATGGGTTCTCTAACCATACTTCTAATATAACTCAATCAGCAAAGCGTCTTCCCATGAGGGCTTTCACCATAAGGGGACCACTTTGGAGTTCACCCATTTCTACTTATTATCAACCATGAAAAAACAATAACAAATCATCTTTACATCAAACAATCTTGGATCCATTACCCAACCTTTCTTCAAGGGTTGACATCAATGACAACCAACCTTAATCAACACTAGTAGTGAAGAAAAGCACACCTACAGCCAAGAAGACCACCCCTGCAAAATAAAAACATGATTTTGTGTTAGAAGGAATCCCTCCTTCCACAAGGAGGAGTGCTAGGTTGATGAAATGATTGGGGGGATATAAGCTCCATTTTTTAGAATGGTCTCTTTTTGCAAGAGTAAGTGATAAAGGATGTTTAAGTTTTTTCCACCTATACAGGAATATACAGGCTTCTAACCTATCATATTAAGTTTATTGATTAGTCTCATCATAGAGAAGAGCACGGACATTTTGTAGCGTCATGGCGCTGTGGAATCGTCTATATAGCATGGCCTTCCATTTTGATACCTAAAGTGTTGCGAAAGCTCCTAGATGAAGTACATAGGAATGCTACCAAATATCTTAAGTTGTGTAACGATGGCGCTACTGAATTTGCAGGGATATATTACAGTGGCGCTACCAAATTTGTTTTGATGATGGGCGCTACCCATTCTGCAAGACCAGTTCAGTGAGGGCGCTACTAATTCCACAGAGATTTACAGGCTCGGCACTACCAAATTGCACACAGAGATACATAGGCTCGGCGCTACCAATTCCACAAGCCTATTTTGTATATGTGCTACAAAATGTGCAGTACTTTGCAAGGGCGCTATAGAAACTCACTACCTAGTGCGCTATTGAATGGTGCTACCAACTGGCACCTGGAATCAAGGGGTTTGAGTTTATCACTCTTCACGGTGGTTGATGATGTGGAGAAGAGATAAGATCATAGGTGGAATCATGATGACAACATACAACCTTTGCAGGACACTTGGCATGAAGAGGGATGTGCATCAATGAAGACAATGTTAGTTAAAGTTTGTTGAATTGGTTACCAACATGTTTCCTTTTTTATAGCATATATGTTAGTACAGGTGTTAGATTGAATAACTGATTTTGAGAATCTTATGGGAGGAATGGCATCTCGCACCTCTAGTTGTTTCCTTCCCTTTTTGTTATAAATATATATTCCAAATGATTTAGAGGGTTTGAATGGTTGATTTGGGCTCCCTTATTGTAATATTTTGATTAAGCATACTAGTTCTTTGCTTATGTACTTGACTTGAGAATTTTTTATTAATATAAGTTAGTTTCTCTTATTCCATCTTTTTGCCTCTATACTGAAGTTGTCATGATTGAATGATTCACATGAGATTGTTATAGTTGTATTATGATGAATTTTTTATTATAGTATTGTTATGATGTTCTTCAGTGTTCTTTAAACTTTGAATTCAAGAAGATCTTGTGTTTGAGTTTTTCCTGATTATGTTGCTTGAAGACCTGATGTCAATAGCATACCTCTACATTTCCCTCACCAAAGTCTTCCTTATATTCACTTTTACTCCCATTCACTAACTGAAGTTGATCAAGACCTCAATTTCTTGTGCATGCTAGCCCATATTTCTTAGTTTAAACATTATTATCATGAGTCTTGTCCATTTGACCAGGAATGATTTTAGGGGATAAATTTCGCTCATGGGCTAGTTTTCCATGGTTTTTCCAAAAATGAGATTTGCTATTTTAAAAATGATTCACCCAAATTCTATAGGATAAAATTATTTTACCTTAAAAATCGCCAAAATTTTATAAAAACTATATAAAATCCTAGAAATTTGAATATTTTTACAAAAATATCGCCAAACATTTATAGTTGGCATATGAAGGATTAGTAAGATTCACCAAGGTTTCTACATTTTAAAATAAATTTCCATCCTTAAAATCTTCCCTGCATTTGACCTTTTAAACACTCATTTACATTTACACATAATCTAATGGGTATTGGGATTATCATCTTTGCAATCTGAGGATCATTCTTAGTGCTAACACATACTGATGCATCGGAAAAATATGTAGGAGTAGTCTTAGGATAATATGAAGATAACAAACCTTATGCAATTTATTTCATAAGTAAAAAATTGGTTGGTCCAGAGCTAATCTACATTGTTACAGAAAAGGAACTTTTAGCAGTAATTCATGCTCTAAATACATTCAAACATTATGTTACAGGATATATAGTTTTTGTACATATATATCATGCTTCCATTAGATACTTTATGAATAAACCTGACATCAATGGTAGAATGATTAGATGGTTTTTTTTATTACAACAATTTGATCTAACTATTTGATGTAACTTTACAGATTTTGTTTCCAGGTTGACTATTCATATTGAAGAAGGCATGATTGATGAGCAATTTCTAGATGAGAACCTCTTTGCCATATCAACACAAACCCCATGGTTTTCTGACATAGAAAATTAGCTGACAACAAGGAATTTTCCTCAACATTTATCCTACAGAGAAAGATGCAAGATTGTCCAGAAAATCTCAACCAATACTTGGGTAGCTAGTTATCTATTCAAACTTTTTCCAGACCAAGTATTGAGGAGATGCATAACAGAAGATGAGGTACATGATATCCTCCATGCTTGTCATGATGAACCATGTGGAGTACACTATGCATAAAAGAGAACAACTTACAAGATCCTACAAGTTGGATACTATTGGCCAACCCTACAAAGAGATGCTCAAAAATACACTTCACGTCGTGATCAATGTCAAAGAATGGGGAAGCCTGCAAAGAGGAATGATATTCATTTGCAGCCCCAAGTATCATTGGAACCATTTGACAAGTGGGGCATGAAATTTATAGGCCCAATTTATCCACCATCAGGGTAGAAGAGGAACATACCAATATGAAATGAATATCTAACCAAATGGGTTGAAGTAAAAGCTATGAAAGATGCCACGGAAAAAAAAAATGTATCTACATTCCTCCAAGAATGCATATTCTCAAGGTTTGGTTATCCAAGAGAGATTGTCACAGAAAAAATATCTCAGTTTACATCTAGACTTATTGACAAAATCATGAAGGAACACAACATCCACCATAGGAAGTCAACACCCTACCATCCATAAGAAAATGGACAGGCTGAAGTCACCAACTGAGATATCGAGAAAATCCTCACCAAAACAGTGAGCATGAACAAGAAAAATTGGTCAAAGAAACTCACATAAGAAGCATGGGCATACAACATCACATGGAATATTACCATAGGGATTAATCCCTTTGAGTTAGTCTATGGTAAGAAATCCATTCTCCCTATTGAATTTGAATACCATACATTAAGAACGACAATTGAATTGAATATGGATTTACCATCAGCACAAAAAGAAATATTGAATCAACTAAATTCCTTAGATGAGTACATGATGCAAGCACTCTTCAACACTAAAATAGTGCAGCAACAAAGAAAAGATTGGCATGATAAGAATATCAAGCATAGAAAGTTCAAAGAAAGGGATTGGGCCCTCTTATACTATTCAATATTCAAGGACTTCAAGGGAAATCTGATGAACAAGGGATTAGGGCCCTATACCATTGAAAAGTGCTATGATAATGGTTCAATCCAGATAAAAACCATTGATAAAGAAGGAATTTCCTTGCTAGTAAATGGATTTAAGATAAAAGTTTACAACAAGAAAATGACAAGGGAAGAGTTTACTTCAATAGTGAAGACACAAAATATGGATGCGATTGATAACAGAGATGTTATCAATCCATCTAATTAATGAGATATAAAAAAAAAAAAATACATGGATAAAAACCTCCCTGAGGAATATAGGAAAAATTTGTGGGTGAAAACCTCCAATGGAGATTGTCTCAAATATGAGAAATAAAAAATATCATCATCAAGAAAACAACCACAAAGGCTTGATGTGGTAGGGCATTGGTGAAAACCAACAATGGAACTTCTACCTTGAGAAAAAAAAAAGAGAGAGAGAGAAAATATTTTTAGAATACTAATTTTTTTTTTGTAGGTACCCAAGACTCCATTTGTAGAAATCATCTTCACAAGAAGGAAATCAGCAAACAGATAGCTACAATCAATAAAGATAGTAAGCATTTTTTAGTTTACCTACACTTCCAATATCATCTTCGATCATAAATATTTTTTTCCCTTTTTCTCATACATCAACAACACTTTCCATATTCATCATTTTACATTTGTTTACCCCTTGTTTCAATAAAATTGACCTACAGGATCATCCTACAGGATTCTACAAGATCAACCTATAGGATTATTTCCACAAATAATAACAAGCATTCAATGGAAAAGACCAACACTAGCAATACAATTGCTAGCATCAACAACAATACAAACTTCTTCAACCATTTTTACATCGAATATAATCATCAAGACAACAAAGTTATAATTATAGAGGAAACTTTGTATCATGTAGAAACTATTGCACCATGCAAAAATACAGTTCTATAGAATACTTTGTATCCTGTAGAATGCATTAAAGCCACAATATATGAGATCCTTTTGTAAAGGAAACTTTTCATCACCCATATCAAAGATAAATTATTCAACAACAATATCAAGAAGGGGATCTTCACATCATTCAATCGATCCATTAGCCAAGGAATGAAGACCAACAATACACTATGTCATTACTTCAGAAACCTACAAACAAAAATAAAATGCATACAAAGGTAACATAGGTAAAACAATCATATCCCCTCTCCAACATTTGTTAATCCTCATGCAATTATATACATGATTATTTTATATGTTCAAAACATTTGTAAAATTCTAGCTTAGATATGAGACCAAGGATGTTAAGTTGTCTCGTCATAGGGTGGTGGTCATAATTCATGTTAAGGTTTAATTAATAAATTGAGTTAAGTGGTTAAGTGGAGGATCATTCAAGGACTCATTAAATACTGCAAAGGAATGAATTAAGGAGTACTTAAACCATCAGGTCGATAGGTGTGACAAGACAACAGTCTAAATTCAAAATTTGGGCATAACTCGAAGTAAAGGGGCAATAAGAGTACCATTTTTAAATTGTGAGAGAAGAAGGGTGATTTCAAGTTGTGCTAAGAAAGGAGACAAGGTCACATGATAGAAGGACGGAAAAAGAATTCATTCAGGGAGATAAAAATTGTTCAAGGAATAGGGTTTCTACAAGTAGCCATTAAACCCTCATAGCCAAATAAATCTCTCTCCATTGTTTAAAATATTCTCAGATGTTGTTAAAATTCCTATGTTCTGCAAACATATGGTTGAAACTTCCATTGCTAGAGTTTGTATGATTTTTTGAGAAAAGAGCCCGCGTCCTATAGAAACTAGATTTACATAGTCCTATAGAAATCTATCTGCACAGTTCATGTAGGAACGACTGTGGAAATATTATCTTGCCCTAAATTTGCTTAAAGATCCTTGAGATTTTTTTCTTCTCCCAAGTAAATTCTTGATGAAATTTTATAGCTACCATAATTTCCTAAAGCAAGCCCCGAGCTGTCATATTCTTTGAACAAGTGCCTCTATAGGAAAACAATAACCATATTTTCTCTCATTTTCTCTCTTAAATGACTTTTCCCTTGATACCATCCTTGAGAATTTTAATCATCGACAACAACCATGGGAGATGGGTTTTTAAAAAGGGAGCCAACAAAACCTTCTACGGTCTATGATAATCCATAGATATTGGAAATCTTTCAAAAGTGTAAATGGTTGGGGTATTTTGAAAACATTAGAGGGTATGATGATGAAGATACCATGGAATTTTCTCTAATTTTTCATAATATCTAGGAGTAGGAGTATGTGGACATATTAATAGGACTGATAATTAGATTCAATGAAGCCACCATCAGTAGGATATCTAGTTTTCCCATGGGTCTCCATTGGGATAAAGAGGAGAGACAAGAAGCCATTAATTCCAAAAATGCATTCTTCTTCCCAAATGAAAATCATCATGAAGACAAAAATGTTATTAATAAGGAAATACTTCCTCATACTTGGTTGTTATAACCCTAAATTGCTCCATACATGCATACCTGGCATTTGGCCCTCTTACTTGTTATTTTTTCCAAGCCATCACTGAGTAGCTCTTATTAAAAACACTATTTTTGAATATGTACGTTCCCTACACCACTACTTCCTACATACACACGCTTGGTGCACCACTATAGCCTGTGTACGTACTAGTTGCACCATTGCAGCCCACGTATACTTGCAAAAGTTGCAAAAATTAAAAAATTGCAAGGAATTCGTTGAGATTACGGGCTATTGGGTAGTTTCCCGACTAATCCACCACCTATAGCCCGTCACCCAACCGAATAACCATCCTTTTGTCATATAAAAGGAGGAATTGGGGTCTCATTCCCAAGATAAGCATAAGAACAGTGAAACTCTGCCCATTTCATATCCCCTCCTTGCCCTAAGTATTTGCAGCCTTGTTGAGAGAATTGCATCATAATTCCCCATTTTGCCCCTTTTTCCTCCATTATAAGCCCAGTACATTTCCCAAAGAGAAGGTTGAGAGAAGAAAGATACGCAGAGGTGCACTTGGAGCTTGGTGAAGAGGATCCCAGACCAAGTTTGTGGAGCATTCGTCGACCTTGTTGTAAGTAAACATTGTGATATCAATAAAAGAAATACTTTTTATGTCCTGAAATATGATATGTCAAATGTTTGCATTTGATTTATGCTTTATTCTAACATCTAACCCATGATTTATATATGAGATGCATGTTTTGTAGTTTCATGTTTATCTGTTTGTGAATGCAGGTCAGCCTTGGGAGGAGGCTTGGAGTCAACGGAGCTATCAAACGTGAGAGGATCGACATCGGACACGCAGTAAAAGGTAAAGTTACCTGATCTTTTCACTTTGTATTTCATGTATGAATTTGGGGTATGTTCAGGGTAGTTAGAAAGGTAGGAGACTTTTAGACGGTTTTGATATGCCTGCATGTTTAACCCTAGTGTAGTCCATAGGGGGATTTTCCCGCTATAGCAGAATTGGCAACCATAATGGGGAAGACTCTAGGGTTTTAGGGGATTTTTTTGGGTGTTTGATTGGTTTTATTACCTTTTGAGTTTCTGTAAGTCTATTGAGTCTTTAAGGGATTCTGGTCACCTATTGGTGCCATACCAGTTCTCCCTGCTTTATCAATCTGCCTGTTTGTTTTCTTTTTTGAGGATTTACAGAGGTTTATGTGGTTTGTAGTGGGTCTGCACGCATACATACGTGCCATGATTCATAGATAGCTCGTGTACATACGCAGGCTGCTTAAGTGTTAGTAGCGTGCATGTGTCAAGAAATTTTTCTTTAAGAAGAGGCAGTCAACCTCTTCCCTTATTGAAGTCATACTTCTCAGGGTTTCTTGATTAAGTACAGAGTCTCTGTTGTTATAGTCGTAGCCTGGCTTTGATGTCAGTTTGCTTATTCTTTTAAATATTTCTTGTGTTTTCTTTGAAAGGGTTTTAAACGAGTCTGTGAGTCTTTGATCAGCCTGTTTGGTGTCTTCAGTGACTCCCTACGATCCACAGTAGGTCGAAGGTCAATTTTAGTCTTGTCTTATATTTTACTTTTTCCCTTTCGCTTGCTTTAAAGGAAAGAAAAAAAAAATGTATTTCGAGTTTTCTTGTTTGAAGCATTTCAAAATTAAAAAAAAAAAATCATTTCTTTGTTTGGTTAAGTAGTTGGGTTGATTATTTTTCTTGTTAGGAAAAAGAGTTATTTTCTTAAGTTCTTTACTGGTTTCTTAGAACATTAAGTAGCTTGTAGTCGAGCGAAATTTCATTTTTAGCTTTTCCTTTAAAAGATCTTAGAAAAATTTAGTTATGAAAGTTGGTTAAAAATTAGTTGCAAATATTTATTTTTCAAATAGAAGTAAATTTTCTTTCAGTTTCAATTGTTTTAGCTTCCTCATCTCTCAAAACACATCACTAGTTTCATTTTCGCTTCCTTGAATTAAAACAAGCCATTTAAAATTAACGCTAAATTAAAATCAACAAGACTTTATGTTTGTAGGGTCAATCAACTAGTCTAGGCTAGAGCCTTGAATTAGGTTGGAGAGGAAACTCTTCAAGGCTAATAAACAAACATTGGAGTCAGAGCTAGGGAGTGTAAAAGTCCAGTAAATGTGAAATTTATCCGGGACCCCCCTCTAACTATAAGTTCTAAACCTATGAAGTGAAGAAATGCATATAGATTCTTAAGAAAAACAAAAATTAATCAATGTCCCATACACAGTACACAGAGATTTATACCGGAAACCCTTAACTAGGAGAAAACCATTCAACGCTTCAGTGTATTGATTTCACCATTCACCATACAATATATATACAATGTTTTTAGGTATTCTGTAGATACCAAATCCCTAATCCCTTAATCTGGGATTAATTTAGAAAACTGCTAAAAATAGCAAAATCCACTAAAATAGAAAAAATGAGATGCAAAGAATATAACACATACTGAACACTAACACAGGGGATAAACATGAGATCGCATGTGGAAATGTAGCAGAGATAACCCCTCCAAAGCTAGACCAAGCGTAGTGGGGAACGCATATTGAGGACTTGTCATGGGATACTGTCAGTTGCATTTGCCTACGGATCTTCGTGGACCCTAAATCTATTTGAGGTCCTCATTTGTCTTCCGGACCACTTGATTTCGATACCCTCGATAGTTTTCGAGCTTGATACCCTACTCATTGTGGTCCATTCGATTGTCGATTGTACCCGCTTGGTGACTATTCGCGAGATGGCAACCTAATTTCCTTTATTCTAGAGACTTACACATATGACTGTGGGGGTATACTGCGATACCTAAGGTAGACATTGGGCCATGCTTTGCAAAGTATAACCGGAGGTTGATTTCGTGTTCGAGTTTCACTTGCACCAGTAAGTTTCTCTAGTGTTGGTTTGCGTAATTGTTCTTCCTACTAGATAGTGGTTTGCTTGATTTATCTTATAGGAATTTTTCTAGGGTGTGCTCTGTGATCCCTAGTTTTCCATAGTGAGTTAGTCAGTCATTGCTTTGGGTCTCTAACCTAAGGTAGTATACCTCCCACTCCACCGGTCGTGAGGACTTTTCAGTCTTCTTCTTAGAAACGTGGAGCTGCCTCTTTATAAGCATTGTTTTGATAACACTAGTTCGCCATAGTCAGTGTGTGAGAAGTTTACGGACTTGAATGATACTGCAAGGGGAGAAATTGTGCATAAGATCTTCATGGAAAAATTTACTGATGATACCAACCAAGGAACCCCTTCACAAGGGGATTCTTGTGCTTTTTCTTTCTTCAAAAATGTTGGTGTCCCTTTGATGGCCACTTTGTACATTCCTGGGTTGAAAGTAGGTCTACCAGTTTGGTTGGGAACCATTCCAAATGTCTTGAATGCTCTTAACGCTTCTCAGTTAATCACTTTATTTCATTGTCACCATGTTGATGTTCCTTCATCAACAAAGTTTTCTCCTCCTCCTTCTCCCACCTCTAGTGAAAGTACAGTTACTAGTAATTAGAAGTCTAAATGAAATAGAAAGAGGAAGAATATGAAGAATAAGTCACCAACCTCTGCAAGTCATGTTGGATATAGTTCCCCAGCCTCTTCAAGTCATGCTGGGGGAAAGCACCTAGCCTCTACAAGTCATGTTGGGGGGGAAAGTCCAGTCACTGCTAGGCATACTAACAATAGGTCTATAGCCTCTGCGAGTCATGTTATCAACCCATCACCAACCTCTGTAAGTCATGTTGGAGATGCACAACCAGCCACTGTTAGTCATGATGGGGGCATTGATTCTATTGAGAAACCTAGATGGATAGGACATAAGCCTAAGTTCCCTTGTAATATTTGCAAGGGATATCACCTTACTCATATGTGCCCTGGCATTCCAGAGGTACAAAGATTGTGGTCCATGTATGCAATCTCTTCTGATTCTGATTCTTATAAGGTTTCCTCATGGTCTATTTAGACTTTGGTTGATGAAGTGGTCATTCTGATGCAATCTTCGACTGATCCCACTCCTCTTTTGGGGGGTGAGGTGCCTTTATACCATGTAATCTCGTAGCCTATTCAGCCATTGGTTGAGAAAGTGGTCACGTCGATACAGTCTTTGACTGATCCCACTCTTCTCTTGGAGAGTGTCAAGTCTATCAAAGTGGTCATGTTGATGCAATCTTCAGTTGATCCCTCTCTTTTCTTGGGGAGTGATGTGTCTATTGACTATGTTTTTAGCATTTCTAGTTCATTACTTTCAGAACAAGGGGGAATTCCGCTCACTTTGAGAACACCCCCTCCAAGCCCTAGGATGGTTTCCTTTGATTAGAATGATCTTGTTGAGCCTTGTCTTCCTTCTTCCACACCCTTTCAAATAAGGGTTGAAGTTAATTCAACAAACATTTATCAATTTATTGTGGATGAAGGATCCTCTGCAAGTATTTTATCCTCCTCAGTTTGGAAAGTCTTGGGATCTCCTAAGATTGTGTCTGCTTCACATGAGATTTTGGCTTTTGACAGATGTCCTAGTGAATATTTGGGGGTTCTTCCTCAGTTTCCTATCTCATTAGACGTAGTTGTTGAATCTTACATCCCCACACACACACATGCAAAGAATATAACACATACCCAAAATTCGCCCACTTGTTGTTTTCTTTGCATCCAAGGGTCCACAGGATTATATAGTCAACAATCTAGAGCAGCAATGCCCATTGTTACTCTACACCAAGAGAACTTTTTTGTGCTCGCAGACTTTGTCAATGAATATGAAACATTCTTCAAAGTGTCAACCTTTTCCAGCAACACCTTCTTTTCTTCAACCATGTGTTGGCTACTTCTTTCCTTTACCATCTGAGTTATTGACCCAGAGTTCATGTATTTTGGGTTTCCAACAAATCCTCTGAAACTATCTGCCCTCTTGGTAAACCATAAGGAAACACAGTACATAGAATGCACTACGCGGTCTCACCCGAGATAGATTTAAATGGGTGGTTGTAAGACTCAGGTGTTTATAGCCTAGGATTGAGTATGATATAGGGGTTTATTATTCATATCCATGTACTATGAATTGTGATGGAAATTTACTATTACTCACGGCTGCGCATTTATCTTTCACAGTTTATTTCCTGAAAAGCACAATCATATTCCATAACAATGTATTAACTCATTCATTAAGCATAACAAGCAATTGCTAAAAGAAAACAAAGATATACATGCATTCATCATATTACATAGATATTATCGTGGTTCACTCCCCCCTGGGCTACGTCCACAAAGATTTGGCTCTAGGCTCTTTTATTATGGTAGTTCTGCATCACCAATGTTGCGCGCTTACAATTCCCCTCAGATGAGTAAGATTTGTATGAGGCGTACTAGATCGCACCAGGATCCACAGCCTACGATCTAATCCTCAGATCTTCCTTCTCCCCTCTATTCTTACCTCAACAGCTTAAGAAAATGGTTCGTAACAATATTACATAACATATCAAATTGTACATACTATGATGGAAGATTACAAAAGCTGAACTAATTCAAAAAGCAAACGAACCTCCATATGATACCTGCGTATATATGTATATATATATATATATATATATATATATATATATATATATCGGGCTCTTC
>JASDQU010310334.1:93970-105971 GCA_032191745.1 Picea mariana
TTATGTGTGTTTTATCTCCTTCTGCCTATGAGAGTACTTCTGCTACCCGTTCATGTAATGGCTCGATTTGAGCCTGACGTTTCTATTTCTGTGTTTGCATAGTGATAAGCTCTACCTGCATCTTCTTCACCTCTTGCATCCCTTTGACTCGTTCTGGGATTGGTATGGTCTTCTGCCTCTGTTTGAGTTCTTAGATCGTTGCATTGATCCTTTATTCTTCCATGTCCCAACATTGGACCTGTGGATCCTCCTCCAACCTTGTCCAAAGTTGTGTTTCTTTATCGAACAATTCAACTGCTGTGCTAACCTGCTACTCTATCTCCTTCAGTTGCGTTGTTGCTTCCTGCTTCTTTTTCTCCTTCACTGTCAGTGGAGTGGTTGGTGTGATTTGTTTATGGATATTCTCGATCTCCTTTTGATAGTGATCAATTGCATGTGCAATCTTATCGATATTTTCTGCTACTGGGATTTCATTTCCTTTCATGATACTTTAATTCCACTTAGTGTTGTCCTTTCATCCTTCTTTTGCTGACTTTTTGTTTCCCGTTTTTTTCCCTTTGTATGTAATCGTTGTTCATGCCTTTGCCAAAAAACAAATTCCAACTTCATGGGGCCTTTCTATTTATGGCGTACTGCACCTTCTTTAGTTTTGTTTCCTTTTTGTTCTCTTTTTTATTTTAAAGAAATTGTTTTTTTATTTTTTTTTACTGCGCGATGGGTGGTCGATTGTCCTTGTACAGCTTCATTCAGATCCCATTGATCATTCCCCTGAGTTATGTGCCTGCTAAATCTCATAACTTTACATCTCCTCGTTCTATGAAATATTTTACCTCGTATGGTCCTAACCAATGCATTCTAAGCTTCCCCGAGTGCTGAAACGATTTGCTTTCATAGAGAAATACTAGATCTCCTTCCTTGAACATTTTCTTATTTATGTGTCGATCATGCCAAGATTTGTCTCTTGCTTTATGCACTTGTTGATGGAATCCTGCCAAGATTCATTCTTCCTCCATTGAAAATAAATGATTCAGTCTCTCCTATACTATGCCTCGTTCTTTCATTTGTGTGATAGCTGCTATGCATAAGCTGGGTACTAAAACTTCTAATGGCACTACTACTTCTTGGCCATAGACTAGTTTGAATGGTGTGTGTCCTGTCAACTTTTTTCATGTAGTTTGATACGCCCATAATACTTTTGGTACTTTGATATCCCAGTCATCTCTGTTGATATTACAGATCTTTGTCAGTACATTCTCCAGAATTTTGTTGAAGGCTTCTACTGTGCCATTCTCCTATGGATGATATGGTGTGCTCTTTTGGTGATGAACTTCAAACTCTTCAGTCATCACGTGGATGGTGTTGTTTATGAAATGTGTGCCTTGATCGCTCATCAAAAATCTTGTGCACCCAAATCTAGTGATTACTTTTTCAAAAAAGAAGTGTGAAGTTGTCTCTCAACTGCAATCTTTTACTGGTGCAGCTTCCACCCATCTTGTTAGGTATTGTTTCATGGTGATAATGTATCTTGCCCCTATTCTTTTGACTGGTGGGTTGATTGGTCCCACAAAGTATATTGCCCATTTATCAAATGCCTGTAATGTTACTTGTGGTCATAGTGGCATCTCATCCCTTCTGTTGGGTTTGCCTACCCTTTAACAGACATCGCATCTCTGACAGTATTCTTTCGAGTCGTTGTGAATCATTGGCCACCATAGTCTTGCGCGTAATACCTTCTATGCAGTATCTTTTGCATAATTCCCTCCTGCCATTCCCTCATGAGCTTCTGCTAAAATTCTTGGTCGTGTGTGCTCTAACAAGTACCTTCACAAGATACTATCTGGGCCCATATTGTATAGATGTCATCTGATTAGTTGATAGTCAGCTGCGCGGACTACCAAGTTATTCTTCTGCGCGGTGGTATATTCTTGCAGTGCAGTATTTGTGTTCAAGTACTAGATGATCTCTGCAAAGTAATCATTAGCAATATGTATTGAGAAGAACTGTGCATCCAAAAATTTGTCTTCTAAATTCGTAGGTTGTTCTCCATTTGTGACCCTGGACAGGTGGGCAGGTCCCTGGTTTATCTATTACTTCAAAATCAAATTATTGAAATAACAGTAACCATCGCCAGATTCTCCCCCCCCAACATTGGCTTGTTGACTAGGTATTTCAGGGCTGAGTGATCTGTGAACATCTTGAAGTGTTTTCCCAATAAGTAATGTATGAACTTTTGCAGTGCGTAAACCATGTCTAGGCCTTCTCGTTCTGTCGTGTTATAATTTTGTTCGGAGTCGGATAGCTTTCTACTTGCGAACGTTATCAGGCGATCCAAGTCTCCCACTCCTGACTGCGCTAAGATAGCTCCAAGTGTTATCGTTAATGCATGTACATGCACACGGAATGTCTTTTCCTAGTACAAAAATACTAGTATTGGTGTGGTAACCATCTTTTCCTTCAGGGTATCCAGATCTTGTTGACACTTGTCGTTCCATTGATACTTTGTATCCTTCCTTAACATATTTTCCATTGGTGATGTGATCTGCAAATATCCTTTGATGAATTTCCTGTAGTATCTTGTGTGCCCTAACATTTCTCTTAGCTGGCAGACTATTTTTGGTGCTGGTAAGTTAACAATCACTACGATCCGTGCTAGATCCACTAGCAAGCCTTGTTTGCATACTATATTGCCCAATAGTATCCCAAATGTTGTTCCAAATATGCATTTATTAATATTCAGTGATATCTGGCACTGTCTACATCATTCTAACATCAGTCATAAAACTTCCACATGGTTTTTCAATAGACTATAAACTGTCCAATCATCCATATATACTTCGAGAAACTGATGGATGAATTCCTTAAATGTTGCGATGACCACTCTGGAGAATATTGTGGGTTCATTCTTCAGTCCAAATGGCATGACTGTGTACTGATAAGATCCCCATTTTGTCTCAAATGTGGTCTTGTGTCTGTCCTCCTGTGCTATCTTAATCTAATGGTAGCCTGAGAATCCATCAGTGAATGAGTAAGATTCATGTCCCCCCATATTCTCTAACACTTCATCCATGAATGGTGTAGGAAATGGGTCATGTAGGCATGCATCGTTCAACTTCCTCAAGTCGACGCATATCCTGATCGCTCTTCCTTATTTCTTGTCATGTACTACCATCAGGCTTATCCATTCTGATTCCTCAACTAGTTCGATGATGTCGGCTTTGAGCATCCTATCAATCTCATCTTTAACTTTCTATTTATATATGGGGTTTAGTCTGTGGTGTCATTGTTTAATATGTCTCACGTCAAATCTAAGGGGTATCTTCATTTCTCCTAATTCTCTGACTATACCCTTCATCTCTGTAAATGTTGTGGGAAAAGGGTCGCTATATTCGCACAAAAAATAGGTGATGCTTTCTACTATCTGCTCATCCCAGTAGTCTCCAATGTTGGCTATTTTGGGTTGCTCAGTTGTCCCGATGTTAACTTTGTTTACCTTGATTGGCACGAAAATGACTTATGATTCTATGGGTGGTCCTTCCACATCTCTTTCGCCTTATGCTTCTTTGATCTGAATATCACACGGATCATCTTCATCTGGTGTTTCCTCCTATACATGGTAACATGACAACAGTTCCTTGACTGTATGTTTATTCCATTGTTGTTCTTCTGTGATAAATTCTATTTCCAGTTCTTTGATGAATATTAATCATTTGATTCATTTGAGGGTTGCGTCTATGTTGGGGTTCTCATGCTCGAATGAGAAAGTGATTGTGAAGTTCTATTGCAATGTCCTCCATGTTGTAGTTCCTTGGCACAATTCCTGGTCTGTATACCAATTCGTTGGTAAGCCCTCTAAGGTATGTATGAAGTGATAAGGCCATTCCTCCGGCGGTGTCATTTTCCACAACGTTTTGCACTTCACCAAGTGTTTCTTTGGTGCCTCTTGTCCTTCATATTTTTGTTGTATTTTGTATTCATGTTCTACATCGAACCTTATGCACAGTAGTCGCTTACATTGATACCAGTTTGTGATGGTCTCTTTATGTGTGCCCCACCATCTTGTGGGTGTGGCCTTGAGTGCTAAGTCAAGTGCTAATAGTCGTTGGATTTTTAATACTTCATCTTCATATTGTGTCAAGAATGTTTCCAAATCATTTAGTCTGTGGAAACTGGGTGGTTCTATGATTTCTATGCCTACCCATCTTACTGTGTGGTCTATTCTTGCACATCTTCTCGTGGATACTTCGTGTAGTCTCTGCTACCATTTTCTAGCCTAGTGTCTGAGTTTGTTGCGCATGAAGTAATGCTTCACCAACTAAGTACCCCGTATGTATTTGGGTTGATGTAATCCTCATCACGCGCATTTGTTCTATACAACTGGTCGATCTCCTCTAAGTCTAGGCAAGTGGGTTCTACGGACCTCTCCCCTTCTAATGGATCTAATGGTGCTATGACCCTGTATTCTCCAGATTCAAATGTCATTTTCATGGTTTTTAGATTGATTATGGTCTGGTTGTCAAACTCCCAATCCAGACCAAGCAATGTCGGGTAAGGTGTTGTGTCATATACTATTTCAATGACTTCAAAGTCTTCTTTAGTGTGCACTCCATCATGATCTACTGTCACTCCTTTCAGTCTACTATTGGTAGGACTCTATGTCGGTTTGCTAGTTTCAATTGGACATTTGAGTATCCCAATGTTGGCTCTCCCATACATTGCCATGTCTTCTTTGGTAATACATTCACTTCAGATACTAGGTCTAGTATAATGTCTCCCATATTGAAATCCCCAATGTTAGCATTTAGTCTAAATTCCCTACTTGTTCTTCTTCTTGTGTGTAGGTGGTTAACAGTTTTTGGTTCTATCTTTTCTTCTGTCTCGTTGCTACATTTCTCTAGTATGTTTTGCAATATTTTCACATATGAAGGATCACTTAATACTTTTACGCATGATTGTAAATAGCCTTTGATTGTACTTACTTGTCCTTTGGGTTTAATTTTGTTGGTACGATATAGTGAGGGAAGCATCTCATATTTTGGGGCTTCCTTGCTTTGTTGTGAAGTCGACGCTATGTCTTACTTCTGAAATTCTTGTTAGGCTTCTTTAAAGATCTCCTTTTCCTTTGGTGCATCGAACTGCTTCTTGGGGTCGGTGTTCTTCTTCACCCATTGGTTATGCACAGGTTACTGTCGAACTGCATCATTTCCTGTTTTCGTTCCTCCACGAGTGACTATATTGATGTTTCGTCCATCATCCCTTGTTTCGGCTGAAATCCACTGGACATTTTGATTGTTCTGGTTCCTCTTTTCATGAATATTTACAAGTAGTGTCGTACATTCCTTTGTATTGTGGTCTGATGCATGATAATACATACAATTTGTTGGCAGAAGTGGACATTCTTGTGCATAATGTCCTAGTTGTTGACAATTCTGACATGTGACTAGTCCTCTACCACGTCTGAAACCTCCTCTGTCTTGTCCTCCACCTCTGTAGCCTACTCGATCACCTCTCGACGCGTTATACTATCGTTCCTGATTGTACTACGTGGTATTGTACTGGGGTTTTGTCGGGTTGTACTGCGGCTGGACGTTATTGTATGGTTTTTACGTAGTATTATACTGTTGTTGTGCAATGTTGTATGGAGTTGGGGCTTGATTGAACTGTGGTGCTTCTTGCCTAGTCATCATTTCAGCCTGTACCCTATATGCATCTGATGTTCTTTCCCACATCAGCTCCATAGTTCTGCAATCTTTGTCGTCGTGGCCCACTGACTTGCAAAAGGTGCAATATGAACTTTTTGGGACAGTCTGGTATTTCTACATCATTGTGAAGTGATAAGGATCATGACCACGTCTTTTGCATATTTCGCACCATAGTCCTCCCTGTGGTAATGTATTTGGCATACATGTTTCCATATAATGCGCGAATGTTGGGAATTCGTTCTTGTGGTGTCCTTTCATCCTGCATGTGGTGCACCAAACGACTTCTCGTTTGTCCTTGTTCTTATTCTGGTTCAGCTGAAACGTTAAATTCATCAAATCCTCCTTCAGTTCTTCGATAGCTGGGTCCATCTGCTGGTACTGGTTCTCTTCCAATTGCAAGGTTGCCTACAGAGCCTCTACCTACATATGAAACTTTTGTTGTCGTAAGGGATATTTTAAGTGTGGGAGTAGTGAGTTGACAAACAGGTGTCGATGATGCATCTCGGTCATAAGGTATTTTAGTTTTCCCTTTAGTCACTTGAATCTCTGGTCAATCTCCCATATAGACTCTCCTAGTTTCTATCTTATCTCGATAATCTCATTCATGTACTGATCCTCTAAGCTCAGCTTCTGGAACTCATTAATCAATAGCTTCTTAATGTCTGTCAATGTCCTTGTCGTCCCAGGGGCACTGTTTGTGTCTAGACTCATGTACCAGTCTAGTGCGTGGTCTCTGAGAATAATCGCTAGTTGCATGAGTTTGGTATCTTCATCAGTGACCTGCTTTGATTCCCAGATCTTTGCACAAATGAACAAATGATTCTTAGGGTATTATGTTGCTTCCCCTCAAAATTTTGGTAATCTGATAGTGGGATTGTTTCCTGCCATTCTGAATACTGGACTACTACCTCCTCCGTGTGGTGTAGATACTTGACTAGTGTTGCTTGAACGGGCTCCTACAGTTGTTTCTCCTTGTGTATATGTACTTCATGTTGTCGGGCTTCCTCCGAACTTCGGTTGTCTAAACGATGGTGTTCTCTTTGGTGTATTAGTCGCACATGAGTTTATGGGTTCCACACTGACATTAATATGGATAGGATGGTTTCCTTCTCCTCCCATTCTTGGGCCTCTCGTCTTCCTCTCATATGTTGCATGCAGGATTTCCTCAATCCTCTCCACATCCCAAAGATCCTCTACCTCTTCCTCGTCGCTCGTCAAGCCTTCCCTCGCGACTATGGATCTCTTCTTGGTATTCACCTTATACTGGTAGGGTACTCTGCTATGCATCGTTCTTGATGATGCTAAGATCCACTTGATATGGTCATCACCCATCATGATCGGGTCAAGGGTTCCTCCTCCTTCTTTCCTTTATCCTTTCCTCCTTCCATTTATCCTCTCTCTGTCAATGTTTCCCCCTTTCCCCCATGCACGTAAGGAATTTTAGTTGTCTAATTCCATTTTCATTACACCTTTGTTATATAGCAGTATCTTAAT
Organism: Picea mariana; assembly: GCA_032191745.1. NCBI lineage: Eukaryota > Viridiplantae > Streptophyta > Pinopsida > Pinales > Pinaceae > Picea > Picea mariana. The sequence continues at coordinate 101,164 of JASDQU010310334.1, forward strand.
AGAAGTATACAAGGATTGAAAGTACCTTCCTTGAGGTCCACATACAAATTATTGCTCTGCTGCATTGTATGACTTCATTGTGTCAACTGCAAATTCTGTGATGAAACCTGCCACATTACTGTCAAGCCAAAAGTCTACTGCACGGGTGAATTTTTTGTTCACCTGTTGTAACTACTCAATATGTACTGGAGTCCAATCTAGTTGTCAAATATGTTTCGTCACATGGTTATCCTTCAACCTTAGTATCCACTGATGTAGTAGATGCAGAAAATCACAGAAAAAGACTTCGTGTAAATCAGTAAACACGTATTTGTCTAGATATTTCCGAGGTGTGATCCTAAGGTTTCTATTTTCTTTCTGTGGAAACTCTAGCTCTTTGGTTCTCAACCAGCCTTTGATTTCTGCTTTCATGGGGTTCCAAGGTCTCAACATTCCCTTCTAATGGCTCATTTCTCTTCTTGTTTCACTCGTTCTTTTCTCGTTCAATCTATCTCATCTACTCAGTCCTCTCTTTTTACTTTTAACACAGAAATAGAACCATTTGTTGGCTACTGCTTTCCTTTACCTACTGAGTTATCGACCCAGTGTTCATGTCTTTCAGGTTTCCAACAAAGCCTATAAAACTATCATCCCTCCTGGTAAACCAGAAGGCAACACAGTACATAGAATGCATTGTGCAGTCTCACCCGAGATAGCTTTAAATGGGTGGTTGTAAGACTCAGGTGTTTATAGCCTAGGATTGAGTATGATATAGGGGTTTATTATTTATATCCATGTACTACGAATTGTGATGGCAATCTACTATTACTCATGGGTGCGCATTTATCTTTCACAGTTTATTTTCCGAACAACACAATCGTATTCCATAACAATGTATTAACTCATTCATTAAGCATAATAAGTAACTATTGAAAGAAAACAAAGATATACATGCATTCATCATACTATGTAGATATTACCATGGTTCACCGCCCCTGGTCTATGTACACAAAGATTTGTCTCTAGGCTCTTTTATTATCGTAGTTCTACATCTCCAACGTCGTTCGCTTACAATTCCCCTCAAATGAGTAAGATGTGTATGAGGTGAACTATATCACATCAGGATCCACATCATGTGATCTAATCCTCATATCTTCCTTCTCTCCTCTATTCTTAGCTCAACATCTTACAAAAATGGTTCGTAACAGTATTACATAACGCATCAACTCATACATAGTATGATGGAAGATTACAAAATCCGAACTAATACAAAAATCGAATGAACCTCTATCTAATAACTGTGTATCTATATTTATATATATCAGGCTCTTCAGCCATTTACAATGTATTACCAAAACCCTAACCCTACCGACGTTAGGTCCTCCTCCCATGCGTGCATGATATTTTTCCTCCAGCTATTGCTTTCCTTGTGCATGCTTTCTTGCATGTGCGCGTGCTATTCTTTCTCCAATTGTTACCTCGGTTTCTGCACACTTTCTTTCCCACGATTATCCTTCTTTCTACTTCGGCCTGGTGCCAACACCATGTCTCTCACAAAGTGATACTGAATATCAATATGATTTTTCTTTGAATGATAAGTTGGGTTCTTTTCCAGGAAGATTGCACTCTGACTGTCACAATATAATCTTACTTCTTGTTGTTCCAACCCAATACCTGAACACAATCTCTATAACCATACTACTTCCTTGCTTGCATGAGTGGCTACCATGTATTCAACTTCTGTAGTTGAGACTGCCACTACAGCCTGTCTTTTGCTCATCCAACTGATTGCTCCTCCAAATAGGTTAAACACATACCCACTTGTAGATATTTTATGATCTAGATCTCCAGCCCAGTCTGCATCAACAAATCCATGTATGTCCACCACTCTGTCCAATCCTGATCTTCCTTGGTAGCACAATCCATAATTGTTAGTGCCATGAAGATACATGAAGAACCTCTTTACTGTTGTCCAGTTCTCCTTCCCTAGTTTTGACATATACTTGCTCAAAACTCCCACGCATGTGCAATGTCCATTCTAGTACAGACTATTGCATACATCAAACTACCAACTGCACTGGAATACAGAACAGGGGACATGTCCTCTTCATCTTCCTGTGTCTTGGGACATTGATCTGCAGATAAATTTACACCTATAGGAATAGGAACCTTGACTGGTTTACTTCCATGCATATTAAACCTCTACAATATCATCTCAACATATTTTCTCTGATTCAACTATAGTTTCATGTTTTCACGATCTCTTTTAATCTCCATTCCCATAATGAAGTTAGAAGCTACGAAATCCTTCATGTCAAATTTGGAGGATAGTTGTGATTTCACCTCCTTGATAACATCCATGTTATTTCCTACCAGCAACATGTCATCAACATACAATACTACATAAATGAAGTGATTACCAACCTGCTTGGAATATACACAATGATCATCCCTGCTTCTCACAAAGCCCAATCCAAGGATGTATGTGTCAAAATTTTGGTACCACATCCTAGGTGATTGCTTCAAACCATATAGTGACTTGTTTAGCTTACAGACCAGCTCTTTCTTTCCCTTCACTACAAATCCTTCTGGTTTCTTCATGTAGATTTATTCTTCAAGGTCCCTATGTAGGAATGTTGTCTTCACATCCATATGTTCCACTTCAAGATCAAAAGCAGCAACAATAGATAAAAGAAATATAATAGAAGTTAACTTAGCAACAGGAGAAAAAATATCACCAAAGTCAATTCCCTCTACCTGGGAATAACCTTTTTCTACTAACCGATCTGTGTATTTCTCAACTTTTCCTTCTGCATTAAACTTCTTCTTAAACAACCATTTGCTACCAACATATTTTCTTCCAACTGGAAACTCAAATATATCCCATGCCTCAGTCTTATCCAAGGCATCCATTTCTTCAACCATGGCCTTCTTCCAAAGTTTACTATCCTCTAAATTCACTGCTTCCCTGACAGTTTTTGGATCATCATTAGTAATAGATAAAGAAAAATTGGAACGGAAATCACGTGGACTATACCTTTCTGGTTTCCTTCTTTCTCTCACTAATCTCTTCAATACTGGGGTATGAGGTTCTTCTTCTTCTTCTGCTTCATCTTCTTCATATGATTCATATTTTGCATCATCCAACTCAAGCTCTATTTTCTCAGGTTTTTCCTGCGTTGGTAGGAATTCATGTTTGGACACATCTGTTACCTCTCTAAAAACAACATCTCGACTGTAAAAAATATTCTTAGTTTCTAGGTTCCAAAGCTTATAACCTTTCACACCATCTTTATAACCCATAAAGATACACTTTTCAGCTTTATTATCCATCTTACTTCTATTTCCATTTGGAACATGTACATAAGCATCACAACCAAACACTCTGAGATGTTCAAGAGAGGGTGTCTTACCAGTCCATACCTCGTGTGGATTTTTATCATCCAACGTTGATGAGGGTGATCGATTGACGAGGTAACATGTTGTACCCACTGCCTCATCCTAGAATTCATGTCCTAACTCAGCACCACTGATCATACTCCTTGATTTTTTTGGACACAACTACCACACTTAGAGGGGGTGAATGAGTGTGGGGCTCTTTTTCCCAAAACTTCCCTCTTCACACAAAACTCATTAGTTAACCTTCAACATTTATTCATTACCCATTGTTTTCATTTATAACTAGTTAGATGTGAACATATATCAGCAACACATATCATCAATAAGTCATCACCACAAGGAACACAAAGAACACAAGATGTTTGTACATTTTTTCTTTTTATTATGGACAACAATCCAGGGTTTATCAGCAACAATTGAATACAGTACAACTCTACAAGAGCACCAGCTCTATAATGAAAGACTCATCTTACACCCTTAGCACCAACTGAGATGACGCAACAATCCTCAACATATATGAATCTATCAATAGGTACGAGACCTGTCAGTAGTGCAGCCCGCATGTGTACGCACCCTAGCTCACTATAGCTCATGTGTGCATGCAGCCAGTGTATAATGAAACATGCATATGCTTTTGAGTAACTAGGGTTTTTCTTTGCTTCACATGCTCAGATCCTCTACAACCTGCAATCACTTTCTCTTCTGTCTTCCACTGTCCAAACTGAACCACATCCAGTCACAACATCTCCAAGATCTAGTATACATCTCAAACATGTATAAGCATCTAGTATACCATAGCAATCATGTCACCACTGAATCACAAGAGTACTGATCACTCTATCAACCAAATCAACCAAACTGAACCACATCATAGAAGCCATACCAAGAATTCCCTAAGCATTCCCATCACATCAAAAAATAGTATTCATAAGGACAATAATGTAATCATACCAGTGTCTCAGTGATAGATCTGAGACCATAGAATGCAGATCTGGAACCTGCCTAATCATCTAAGAGCTTGGCACCAGCTCAAACACAAGTCTTCACTATTTTGTCCACCATATGCTCCTTGTCTTCAGACATCCCGTGTATACCTTAATGTATGTTAAGAACCAAACATCAATATAGCATAGAAAAACCTCAGGAAAAGTACTCAACGCCTTGAAAAAGAGATAATTTCAGATAATAAGCCTCTTTGAGGGGGCAACCTCCTTTTAACCCACTTAAATGTTCAAGTACAAGATGATTCAAAATAAAAATGTCTCCTTGGTATATATATAGGAGACTAGGAGGTATAATTACAACTAATGGCCTAAAGCCGACATAAATAAAATAACATTACTAATCTAATATGCCCCAATTAAGGGGTAATAAATAACATTACTAATATAATATGCCCCAATTAAGGGGTAATGAGCCAATATTAGGGC
>JASDQU010310335.1:26986-37337 GCA_032191745.1 Picea mariana
TTTGTCTATGGTCTCAGTTTGTTTTCTGTAATTGAGACTGAAAATTTAGTTAATGTTCTTCATGACTTGGGGTCTGCATTAGGGTAAAAAAAAATTGCGGACTCCTCCGTTGAATCTTGCAAAGATTTGTAATTTGAATACCCAGTTGTTTAGCTTTCCGTTTCGAGGATTAATCAAAGCGTTACGTGGCAAATGTGACGAACTTTAATTGCATCCGGACAATTAATTTTATGCTTTACTAAATTTCTTAGCTAAATACCCAGTTGTTTTTAGCGTGTCTGGCTTAGGTGGTAAAGTGAGTTTCATACCTACCAAGGTTGGAATCGAATCCCCAGATTTAATCTGTTGTGGTGGTTAATTTTAAGCTTTAAAACCTTTCTTGGCTAATTACCCAGTTGTTTTTAGCGTTTCTTGATTAGGTGGAAAAGTTGGTTTCACTAGGGTTGAAAACCCCAGGTTTGTGCTGTTGTGGTGGTTAATGCTGTTGGGGCGGTTTTATAGCCTTTGAGGGCGTTGTTTTAGTTATGTTTTGGTTTTGATAGGTACACAGGGTTTCATACCCTACCACGGTTCGAAAGATTTATGCCACTAAACTTAGTTTTTATTTGAATTTTATTTATTTTATAATTTTATATTTTCGGGGAATTAATACTGCAAATGAATCCCATTAAATTAGGTTATGAAACCTTGGCTGTGTCATGCATTTGAATTTGAATTTTATTTTTTCCGGGAATTTATAATGCAAATAAATCCCATTAAACTTGGTTATGAAGCCTTGGTTCGTGAAGGTGCCGACTCTTTTGAACCTAGATCATCAAACCCTGAGTTATCAATGCGCGGCCCTTTGTTCTCAACCATTAGACCGATGGATCTGGGGGTTTGAACTTCAAAATGACACTGAGTAATTTATCTGAGCTGATTGAATTATTTCTCTCTTCTCTTTTGGGTCCCTTTAATTCATCATTTGAATTTTGTTATAATTTCCTGTTTCTTTCTCTTTATCCCATTAATTTATCTATCCATTATTTGAATTTTACTCTTTTCTTCTGTAATATTGAATATGAGTCCTATTCATTATTTCAATTTTACTATTTTTCAGATCACTGCTTATGAATCCTAATTAGAGTTTTTTTTTGAATTTTACTCTTTTTACTTTTATCAATGTTGCATGCCTTTTTCTTTATTAATAGTGCATAGGAATCCTCCTATTAAACTGGGTTGCCGTCATCAAGCGGGCGACGGCGACTACTTCGTCTCAGTCGCTAGCCCAACAGAACTTTTCAAGCCAAATACTCTGAACCTTCTAGGTTGAAGTTGTTTTACAGAAGAATCCTCGGTTATTTAGCTCAGGAGGTTATATAATTTACCGTCTGTGTCTCTTTGTTGGCCCCTAATGCATTAAATGTTAACTAATATTTGAATCTGTTTTAAACTTTTGTTATTAATCCTATCAAACTCATTCTCTGATTTCATACTCATAAAATTTCATTCTGTTTCCTCAGACTCAGAACAGCATGTGAGAGAGCAAAAAGAACTTTGTCGTCTACTACACAGACAACGATTGAGATCAATTCGTTGTACGAAGGAATCGATTTCTATGCCACCATTACTAGAGCTCGCTTCGAGGAGCTCAACATGGACCTGTTCAGGAGGAGTATGGAGCCTGTGGAGAAATGCATGCGGGATGCCAAGATGGACAAGAGCCAAATAGATGACGTCGTTTTGGTCGGGGGTTCGACTCGCATTCCCAAAGTACAGCAATTGCTCCAAGATTTTTTCAATGGCAAAGAGCTGTGTAAGAGCATTAACCCGGACGAAGCTGTGGCCTATGGCGCAGCTGTGCAGGCCGCCATTCTTAGCGGCGAAGGTAACGAGAAGGTGCAAGACCTGCTGTTACTAGACGTCACGCCGTTGGCTCGAAACCGCGGGAGGCGTAATGACAGTACTAATACCGCGGAATACCACCATTCCCACCAAGAAGGAGCAGATTTTCTCAACCTATTCCGATAACCAGCCTGGGGTCTTAATTCAAGTATACGAAGGTGAACGAGCGCGGACGAAGGACAATAACCTGCTGGGCAAATTCGAGCTCACAAGAATACTGCCGGCTCCCAGAGGCGTCCCGCAGATTAATGTCTGCTTTGATATAGACGCCAACGGCATTCTCAACGTTTCTGCCGAAGACAAAACGGCGGGAGTGAAGAATAAGATCACCATCACCAATGAAAAGGGGCGGCTGAGCAAGGAGGAGATCGAAAAAATGGTGCATGATGCTGAGAAGTACAAGGCCGAGGATGAGGAAGTCAAGAAGAAGGTGGATGCCAAGAATTCCCTCGAAAACTATGCCTACAATATGAGGAACACTGTCCGAGACGAGCAGTTCGCAGGTAAATTAGATCCGGCTGAAAAAGCCAAGATCGAAGAGGCCATCAATGGTGCTATCAGCTGGCTGGATCAGAACCAGTTGGCTGAGGTTGATGAGTTTGAAGACAAGATGAAGGAATTGGAGGGCATCTGCAACCCTATAATTGCTAAAATGTATCAGGGAGGGTCCGCTCCGATGGGCGCTGATGATGATGATATTCCCACCTCTGGTGGTGCTGGTGCTGGTGGTCGAGGCCCCAAGATTGAAGAAGTTGACTAGACTATCAATCTCTTTTCTTTTTTAATCTAGTATGTAAATTTTTTATCCTATATATATAGGTAGATAGATATATATGTATGAACTATGTTTCAGAGAATGAAGAATGAGTGGCATTTTTTTTTCTGTAAAATGCATTTCAAGAAATGTTTATGTAAACTGCATTGCATTCCTAAGAGAGGTGTATTGTCACCTTCTTTCTGTAAATGGTTGAGTTTTATAAATACTGAGAATTGTTCCTACAGTTTTTCCCCAAAGCATGGAATTGTGACGAATGGCAATACTGTTTCTCCTATTTCCAAGACTCTCGAGTCTTTCTTTTGATAATTGTGATCGATGGCTAATGTTTCATGAGGTTATCGGGCTTTTCACTCATGCAAATTCTTATCTCCTATCAAATTTGGTGAGGATACATGTCTCTAGAAGTTTCATAAGGCTAATTAGGGCCAGGTGGTGAAAATACATACCTCTAGAAGTTTCATGTGGTTTAGGGAATTCTGGTGAAAATGCATTCCTCTACTTGCAACTTCTTAGCTAAGAAGCTTTAGCTAAGAAGCTTTTCATTTGTGCAAATTAGAAGTTTCATGAGGTTAGGGTGTCCTCGGTAGGTCTTCAACAAATTAGGTGAAAATACATATTTCTACTTGAAATTTCAGTAAATTAGGTGAAAATACGATTTTTCTGCTTCCAATTTCTTAGTTAAGGGATATTTTTCGAGCGATGTAAGTTGCCTTGTAAGCAAGTATGTTTCCCACCTCGTGAAAAGAGGAAGCAATTTTTTTAAAGAAATAAAATAGGTTTCCCACTTTGTAAAAGGAGGAAGCATTTCATTAAAAGAAATGAAAAAAATGGCATTTTCTTTGCATTTTCTTAAAAAGAGGAAGCATTTCCTTAAAAGAAAGGAAATATCTCTTCACTATGGCAATGGGGTTATAGTTTATTAATGAAAAATCTAGCATGCCGTATTGTAACATCCTCTGTAGATTCTCTGCCATCTACTGATCGGAATCACAGAATTACTCCTAAAATACACAATCGATGAAACTAACATTAATTCAGAATTACTCCTACAATACACAAGCGATAAAACTAACATTAATTCATATGAAACTAATATTATGAAACTAACAATAATTCGTATTCGCAAAAATACACAATCGATGAAATTAACATTAATTCATATACATGCATAAAATATAGTTTAATAATGAAAAATCTAGCATGCCAAGTAATCTACAAAAGTTTAATGAAAAATACAAAAGGTTAATGAAAAATATCAAGTAATCTACAAAAGGTTCAATTCTCCTAACTCCTAACAATAAGAACAAAAAGTTCAATTCTCCTAACAATAAGAATACGTAATCTACAAAAGGTTCAATTCTTTTAACAATAAGAAAAGTTAATCTACAAAAAGTTCAATTCTCCTAACAAACAATAAGAATAATTAATCTACAAAAAGTTTAATTCTCCTAACAATAAGAAAAGTTAATCTATATAAAGTTCAATTCTTCTAACAATAAGAATAATTAATCTACAAAAAGTTCAATTTTCTTAACAATAAGAATAATTAATCTACAAAAAAATTTAATTCTCCTAACAATAAGAAAAGTTAATCTATATAAAGTTCAATTCTCCTAACAATAAGAATAATTAATCTACAAAAGATTCAATTTTCCTAACAATAAGAAAAGTTAATCTAAAAAAAGTTCAATTCTCCTAACAATAAGAAAAGTTAATCAAAAAAAAAAGTTCAATTCTCCTAACAATAAGAAAAGTTAATCTGCAAAAAGTTCAATTCTCCTAACAATAAGAATAAGTTAAACCTATCTTAAGTTCAATGTGACTTCCATTGCTTCAATTCTCTTAGCAATAAGAATAAGTGATTAAAACTATAGTCATTTGTGACTTCCATTGCTTCATCCTAACTATTAAACCAAAAATACGTTAAACCTATCTAAGTTCAATGCAATAAGAATAAGTTAAACCTATCTTAAGTTCAATGTGACTTCCATTGCTTCAATTCTCTTAGCAATAAGAATAAGTGATTAAAACTATAGTCATTTGTGACTTCCATTGCTTCATCCTAACTATTAAACCAAAAATGTGAATAATATCTCTGGGCCTAATTATTTCGTCTCGTTCTCTTAAGTTCTCTTAATTGTTTTACTTTTCTGAATAAGCAAAGTAGGATAATGTGAATAATATCTCTTGCCCTAATAATATCTCTTAAGTTCTCTTGATTGTTTCACCTTTTCAAATAAGCAAAGTAGGATAGTTCACAACAATTTGGATTAAGGTTTCATTAGAATTTAACGGCTTAATTGTTAAATTTGGATTAAGGATTCATTATACTTAATGATTTAATTGTTTTTGTTGAAATCCATTTTAATTACATAAATGGATTCAAATACCACGAAAATTCACACCATTTACTTTTTGATTATGTAATCAATATATCTAAAATTGCAAAATCCACACCAAGTAATCTTTATATCTAAAATTTGAAATTAGTTCACACCATCTACTCTTTGATTATGTAACCTATATATCTAAAATTGCAAAATCCACACCAAGTAATCTATATATCTAAAATTTTACTCTTTGATTATGTAATATATATATATCTAAAATTGCAAAATCCACACCAAGTAATTTATATATTTAAAAGTTGAAATTTTAATTTGCAATCTCATCAAACATTTTGGAATTATTTAATATTCTTGAAATTTATTTGCAATCTCTGGAATTATTAAATTATTTAATATTCTTGAAATTTTAATTTGCAATTTCATCAAACATTTTGGAATTATTTAAATGTTCTATAATTGGGATTGATTTTAGTTGTCATTTTGATTAAGTAATCTATATATCAAGAATTATTTAATATTCTTGAAATTTTAATCTGCAATTTCATCAAACATTTTGGAATTATTGAATTATTTAATATTCTTGAAATTTTAATTTGCAATCTCATCAAACATTTTGGAATTATTTAAATGTTCTATAATTGGGATTGATTTTAGTTGTCATTTGATTATGTAAATCTATATATCTAAAATTTGAAATTTTAATTTGCAATCTCATCAAACAAAAACATTTTTGAAATTTTAATTTGTAATCTCATCAAACAAAAACATTTTGGAATTATTACTATTGATTTTAGTTGTCATTTTCATATTGTAGAGCAATTTATATATCTACAATCTTGTCAATGGGAATTGTTTAAATATTCTAAGATTTGGATTGATTTTAGTTATCTTTGGATTGTATATAAATTCATATTGTTTTTAGTTGTCTTTTGGTTGTATATAAATTCATATTGTAGAACATTTATACCAATTTCAAACATTTTTTTCAAATTTCAAAAAAAAAACATTATGGACCTAAAGGTTAGATTAAAAAATCACAATGATTGATTTGCCATCCTATTCCCAATACACTACTAACACTTTAAATGCAATACACTACTAACACTCTAAATGCAAGAAAATACAAACACACATGTAAATACAAACAAAAAAAAGTTATGGACCTAAAGGTTAGATTAAAAAATCATAATGATTGATTTGCCATCCTATTCCCAATACACTACTAACACTTTAAATGCAAGCAAATACAAACACACATGTATATGTATGTATTTTTCTTATAATAAATGGGTGGTTGTTTGGTGAAGTTTGTATGTCAATTGGTGGGTTTAATGATGTGGRTAGCTTACTCCATAATTTAAGATAAACTCTATTACCTCYCATGTTTTCACTRGATGTAAATGTCACCATTGRCATCTYAGTGRCTTTGTCTTATTTTAGACTATGGAYGATCCTAGTTAAGGGGGGACTTSTCTAAGGTCAACTAAGCTCAATGTATTATAATGTGAAGTRGAAGCATGAAAAAACTTAGTTTTATTATAATTATCCAATTTAATGTATATGATTAATGTATTCAACTTCACTATTTAAAATAATCTACAATGCAACACAATGCTAAATAAAAGCAAGTAGATCTAAGATCATGCCATGAAATTCAATACATTTGCTTAATAGATGTAAATGATTCAATCCAAATCTGTTTACAAGGTATTTTTTGCATAAATTTGAAACTTAGAAGAGATCTAAAACATCCTTCTCAATCAAGATATAACAATTGCAAATTGGGACTTAACTCTAGCAATTTGATTTAGATATTTACTAAGAAGAAGTAGATTTGTTAAATGAACATGTAACCTGATAAGATCTGATTTTAAGATGTACTATAAAATAAGTTCCAAATTTCAAATAAACTTATCAAATACCCTCAACAAAGATGAAGCAATGATTAAACTACGACAACATAAGTGAGATGTCTAGTGTTTTAAGCCTAGAGTCTTCGATTCCAAGTCTAAATCTGTGTAAATGATATTATGAAGAATAATTTCCAAATCAAAGACACAAATTTAAAGTCTCTTTGAATGATTTCCAACCAGCAAAGAAAGAGACAAAAAATGGGTAAAACATCTAAGGTTTTAAGCTAGAAAAGTAGGACGATTTGCATCTAACTCAACAAAATTGATTTTAAATCTAATTTTTATGATTTTTTCGATGAAATATTCAGATCTAAACCAAAGAATAAATTCCATATTATGACCTTGAAACAAAGCAGACAATAATGGCCCCAATCAAGCAAGACATACTAAGGTTTAGAGGAAATTTCCAACGATTCATTTGAGGAAGTGAGAGCCAAGCTTTAGGTATATTTTTGGAGTTTTATAGCTCAAATGCAATCTGATTTTAAAGTATTTTTTTCTAGCAAATTCAGAGTGCATTTAGTTATACTAAGTTTCATTGTTCAGCATGTATTTCCCAACTAACTCGGCAGGGACTGTGTTGCCATGCAACCCTTGTATAACATAGTATGTATTTTATCTTAAATTCTTTTTTGTTTGCAAAATAAGGAGGATGGTTGTTTGAGTTTTAATTTTTCATTTCCTTTTTACACTACACTACTAGGTGATGAATACCCTAAAGTTACAAATAACATTTTTTTGATACATATAGATTTTCTCCTACATGTTTTATTATTCTATGTAAATAATTATTGATTCCATTTTGCATTGATGGAATTTAATTTTTTTATTAGAATCTTGTCCCAAATTCTTTATTACCTTCTTTTCTACCATGTCCTAATGGTTTATTGAACAAATATTCTTCTTCAAATCCCTTTTTTTAAATTCATTTTTTCATGTCATTGTACCACATGTTATGTTTTTCTTTTTATCTTATTCTTGTCATGCATTCTTTTGATTATATACATTATTTTTGTTATATATGTTACTAAATTTTTGTTTAAACATAGCAAAGTAAAAAGTTTGAAATATTTAAAACAAAAAATTAAAAATTAGTGTACATAGTAATAAAAACTTAAAAATCAAAACACAAATAATTATAAAACTTTGTAATAAAATATAACAAAATAAACTACCATATATTTATTTTAATTTCAAATCTTTAATTTAAGCATCAAGAGAATTACATCTATATTTCTTTATCTCTCTAGTTTCTTATTAGATTTGCTTTTAGAATTTGATCTGTTGATATTATAACTCCTATTTCCCAATGTTTCCTCCTCTAGGTTGGGACTCTAAACTAAGCAACCATACAAAACTATTGTTTGTGTCTTTATCCCCAATTCTCAACTCCACACTCAAATTTGTTTGCATTTATTTTGCATAGAGTCTCTTCATGCCTTCTACTACATATTCTCCACAAGGAACTATCTCCAATTTATCACTATTAAATATAATAGTTATATCTTTATTTCAAGTAATTAATTCCATCACCTTTATTTTGTTTTTGTTAACTTTGATTTCAAAATAAAATAAGAATGTATGGTGGAAAATAACTTTGAAAACTATCTTTATGCATTACCAATAACATATCATTGTAGCATAAAACAATAATAATAATAAATCTTAACCTACTCTAGCATCCCTCCATCCCATATTTCAGTTCCAATCTTCTAATTAATATATAAATAAGTCAAATAATGTTTAAGAGATCCTTGTTGCAAGGATATTACTCTTCATTTTGACATGTTTGTAAGCATTCTTGGTAGCACATAATATGGCTATTGTTCTTCTAATTAAAATATAAATAAGTCAAATAATGTCTTGAGAGATCCTTCTTTAGCAAGGATATTACTCTTGATTTTGACATGTTAGTAATGATTTTTGGTATCACGGAATATGTTTATTGTTACAGTAATCCAATCTTATGATTAATCTATAAATATGTCAAATAATATGGCGCAGTATCCCTGACCCTCGGGCCAAGATCCACGCAGGATCGTTCTAAACCTGCCCCTTGAGTCTAATTGACTCTTCGATTCCCCACAGAGAATCCCCCACACACACAATGGCATTTTTCCACAGGTCCTTATGAGTATGCCCGCATGATTAAACACAAGGCATCACCCTAATCTCATGACCACAATAAATTCGCGCCCTTTGCCGAATCAGGATTTCGGGTTTCGCGATATCACAATTCCTGTTGTCGAGTTTCCTGTCTCTACAACCTCTGAAACCTGAAATGTCATATTGCCGAAATCTTTGGCCGCATCCTCCTCTGCAAATGTGTCGCGTTTCACGACTTTGGGAATTATGGAGTAAAGAACTCTGACCTCTTGTCTTCGAAACTGTCAAAATACCGAACCTCGATGCATTAAGAAAAGGTTGGCTCCCCAACGAAATGTTTCATTGATTCAGAGTTTCAGACTTCATGATTTCACGAATCCTGATGCAAGGCTTCTCGACTCTCTATAGAATTCTTGTAGAAATCCCGATAGATCTAGAATTCTAGTTAAATTGAACACAAACAATTTGTTGTTATTCAAGAGATGAGAGAAAGTTTTTTCTCCATAAATCAGAGAATTATATCAATAAAAAATGAATATACATGAGCAGCCATCCTCAAAAAGAAGAGAGGAGGTGAATATATAGAATTTCCAACATAGAAATTCTAGTCAAAAAAAGCTAGAAATAGCTAAAATAGGTGTCATAAGCTAAGGGAGACCACATAGTTCGACCTAGACCACTAAAGATACATGTTACACACTCATTAATGTCCAAAAGAGTTAAGTGATGCACATTATCTCACTTAATATCACTTAACTCACAAGAGAAGCAGTTCCAACTCACTTAACTGACCCGAAATAGTAGTTACTAATAATAGTAACAACAAAAATCATTAATTAAGGAATAAATCTCTCACTCAAAGAGGAGGTGCGCATTCCCCAATAATAGATGAGTTTTTCATGGGGGAGTTGGAATAAATCATGAATAAATCAAGCAAATCAAGAATAAATCGAGAAAATCAAGAATAAATCAAGAAAATCAAGAAAAATCAAGAAAATCAAGAACCGGGAGTTGAGTCTTAATCTAAAATTAGTAGTTTTCCCTAAAATCTAGGGATGAGGCGCCCTTCTTCTCTATGTGGACAAATTAGGTGAAATAAAGTGTAAATAAATGTATTAACCAAGATCTACGAGTCTAGGCTAGGTATAAACTAATGTAAGTTAGGGATATGCTCCAACACCGCCCCTTAAGCCTAACTGTAATGACAAAAAATTTGAGTCCCAACAACTTGGCCATTTTAGGTAGTCACTACATAAAATAATTCCTCATGAAAAGAGGAAAGAGGGAAAACCTCGTGGGAAACCCCCCCGCCCCCCCCCAAA
>JASDQU010310335.1:37455-62757 GCA_032191745.1 Picea mariana
AGCTCTCAGTTCTGAAAATTTATTTTCAGTGAAAGACTTAGTGAAGATGTCTGCAACCTCAGAGTGAGACTTTGGATCTGAACCAAGTGACATGTAGAAATGTATGGGAAACAAAGGTTATGTGGCAGCCAAGGCTTGAGGAGCCCCAAAAAACTGTGATCTAGTCCTTCTTGTATCCGTAGGATCACCGACTAGTTCACCCGCATCTTGCAGGGTTTTCTCTGCCCAAGTTGGCAACTCAGTTGGAGCAGCCATGACCTTCTCCTCATCCTGTGTATCAGAACTAAAAGGATTCTCTTATGGCTGTTCTAAAGTGCTCGAAGAAGTTTCTAACTCCTCCTCATCAGTGACAACAAGCGGTTCCTCGGCAGGGTCTTCTGAAAAATCATGCAGTGATTCTTCTTCAAACTTCACACTTCGAGCTAGAATGAAATTTTCAGTGTGAGAGTCCATCAATATATATCCTTTGACACCTTCAGGATATCCAACAAATATGCATTCAACACTTTGAGGCTCCAAATCCTTCCTCTTATCTGTCAAAATGTGAGTCCATGCTCGTGAACCAAAAATACGAAAGTGCGACACTTTCGGTTTCTTACCGGTCCAACATTCAAAAGAAGTGGTGCCTTGAGTGATTTGTGAGGAACTTAGTTATGAATGTATGCTGCACAATTAATAGCTTCATCCCATATCTTGTAATCTAATTATTTCGACTGTAGCATACAATTGGCCATCTCTTTTAAGGATCGATTTTTCCTCTCTGCAAAACCGTTTTGTTGTGGTGTATATGGCACTGTGTGTTGTAGTTGTATATTGATTGAAGGCTGTGGGAATGGGACCATAATGTCACTTTGAATAAGCCCAATTGTTGAAGAAGCTCTTTCTGCCTTCCCTTTGTCAAACTTTTACTCTGGATGCTTGCCAAGAATGCATCCTTGACATACNAATACAGTGCTAATATATTTAGGAATAAAGTGGGAGAAGAAATACAAACGACAACCGTGATCTGCAATTCCATGTGAAAGTTGTGAGCCTGTGGAAATGTCGGTAATCACTACGGAGTCCGAAGTGAACTCCACCTTCCTTCCAAAGACAGAATGAGTGATCTGATATATCGAGAGAATATTTTCAGATAGCGAGGGTACATGAAGCACATTTGTGAAGAAGCCCCCTTCAAGATCAACAATTCCTTCTCTACACACCTTTGCGAGTGTGGCATCTCCCAAGTAAATTGGGGATCTGGTGCTTTCTTCGATGGAGGAAAATTTATATTTTGATGCAGCCATATGGTTCGATGCACCTAAATCAAGAATCCAAGCTGATGGAGTGGATGTGACAACCATTAAAGCATGACCATCTCGTTCTCTCCCTCCCGTTCTGTTATCATCTTTCTTCTTTGCATTTTCAGGCAAGTGAGATTGTGCTCCTGCAATTGCTTAGCCATCTCATCGATAGTCTTCCTCATGCAATTTTCTTTGGGATGAAAACCTTTGGAACAGTAGATGAAAATTGTTATTTCCTTCTTCTTCTTCTTACCCTTAGGCTCAGAGGAATTCTCTGAAGATTGTGTGAATCTCTCCTTCCTCGATTCAGGAAATTTACCCGTTCCTTTTTCCTTGTCTTTTCCACTACTCTTTGGAGCATCAATAGACGTAAGTGCTTGGTTCTTGGAATGCTTGATGGAACCCATTTGGACTAAATTAGCTTGATATTGAGTCAATGTTGCAATGAAATCATTCAATGGAGGCATTTTCCATTTTTCCTGAGTCAATTTAGATGCTTGAAAAGATGACACAAATACAAAATATTCAAGGTCTAGTTTCGAGAGAATTGAAAGGATGAGTTGTTATTCCCCTTTCGTGACTCCACATGCATTAAGTTCAATGAGGAGGGATTTGAACTTGGTGAAGAATTCTTGCAGGTTGCTGAAATGAATTGGACTTAGAGATATGAGTTCATTCTCCAGTTGATGCACTCTCATTGCTTCCTGCTTGCCGAATAGTCCTTCTAATGTGGTCTAGACCACATCGGGAGTAGTGGCTCCACTGACATGAAAGAGGATATCTTTGGAAATTGATATGCATATCAGCCCAAATGCTTCATCTAATTTATTGAAATACTTTATCTTCTCCGTTGCAGCAGTCGGTTCTTTCTCCATTCCCATTGTTACCCGGTAAAGTCCTTTACTTCGGAGGAGCAGAGAGATCTCTGTCTTCCATTCAAAGTAATTGAAAGGATTTAGAATGAGTTTTGTGGGCTAAGAGAGATGATCCATTTCTTATTTCCGCGCCTCAATATGATCTATACCTGCAAATAAAACTGTGTACAATCCACTAGATTCAATCTAGCTCTGATACCATGTAGAATTCCTGCAGAAACCCCGATAGATCTAGAATTCTAGTTAGATTGAACACACACAATTTGTTGATATTCAAGAGATGAGAGAATTTTTTGCTCCATAAATCAGAGAATTATATTAATAAAAAATGAATATACATGAGCAACCATCCTCAAAAAGAAGAGAGGAGGTGAATATATAGAATTTCCAACATAGAAATTCTAGTAAAAAAAGCTAGAAATAGATAAAAATAGGTGCCATAAGCTAAGGGAGACCATATAGTTCGAACTAGACCACTAAAGATACATGTCACATACTCATTAATGTCCAAAAGAGTTAATTTATGTGCAATAGCTCACTTAAGCTCACTTAACTGAAAAGAGAAGCAGTTCCAACTCACTTAACTGACCCGAAATAGTAGTTACTAATAATAGTAACAAAAAAACCATTAATTAAGAAATAAATATCTCACTCAAAGAGGAGGTGCGCATTCCCCAATAATAGATGATTTTTGCATGGGGGAGTTGGAATAAATCATGAATAAATCAAGAAAATCAAGAATAAATCGAGAAAATCAAGAAAAATCAAGAAAATCAAGAACCAGGAGTTGAGTCTTGATCTAAAATTAGCAGTTTTCCCTAAAATCTAGGGATGAGGCGCCCTTCTTCTCTATGTGGCCAAATTAGGTGAAATAAAGTGTAAATGAATGTATTAACCAAGATCTAAGAGTCTAGGCTAGGTATAAACTAATGTAAGTTAGGGATATGCTCCAACACTCTCCAACCTTCGAAACCCCTGAACGGTCAATGAGGATTGATTCCACCTATTGATGGAAACGCACCACTTGTCTTTCCCCCTGTACTCTGTTTCCCACGTGGATTCTTTCCACCTATCCACTCAAGCTTTCCGGCTTTCAAAACTTGAACCACCCTTCGACAACCATTCCTCTATCACTTCAAAACCCCGAACTCCAAAATTGCGGCTTCCATGGGATTAATGGCTATAAGCCCTCATTCGATCCGACGACCCACGCTATTTCAGGATTTCGAGTACCGAAAGTTCGAGACTCTCGATTCCAAGCCACTGTCTTCTCAGGTTCCCGAACCCCGAAACACTGAAATGCCAAAACACCCCTTCACCAATATTTCATGTTTTGTAACTTCGGGGTTTTCAATGCAAAGGCCCCTAGATCCTTGTTATCAGGACTTCCGGTATGCCGAATCCTGAATTACCAAAATCCTGAAATTCCACACTTAACAATCCTTCTTGCGATTCGGCAGTTTGAGTGACCAAGGGATTTGGCTTGCACTCCGGACTTAAAAACCTTGATTTGTCGAAATGATCTTGACAGCTCAATGGTCATGATCAATGGTCAAAGTTGAATATTGAAACCAACGTAATGGATTCATATAACCCTTATCCACCCTTCAACTCCTCTATATCCTATGGTCCTCGCAACTTTGTGAGTTCTCCACGGAGAATTTTGACCGCTTGATTCACTGTTCAATGATCCCTGTCAAACGAATCAGTGTTCTCCAATGGAACTTAACTTCTGCGAGACGTTTTCAACTCCGTCTCCCTTTGAACACTTTCAAAGGTGCTAACTCTCCTAAGCTTTCACTTGCGAATCAAGCCTCGAAAGGACTCCTTCACGCACTCCTTACGGAAAACTTTCAAATAACCCCTAGTTATTTGATTTCTCGACCCTATGCACTCTTTGCAATAGTGGTCCTTCAATCTTTTCAATGTTAGTTGATAATTTTTAAGGCCTCAACTAGCCTGTGCACACCTTGCACATCTTCTGTGTTTCACCTGCACTTCTGTAGGAATGAGAACAATGGTATCTCTCCTGAGCTTTCTAAGGTAAACTCAGATCCTTGTCAACGCACACCTTGCGGAAGTTTCACTGCACTCCTTGCAAGAACTCTCTCTCAGGAAGAGGAACAATTGAAACTCATTCTCTTTCTCTCTCAGACTTCATACATTCAACATGAAATCATACATTCAACACATCATAGCATCATAACAAATGCGTAATAGAGAGAATAAAAAAACTGTAAGCATACCATTCAGCATATATAAACAATAATCATCATAACACCATGAAATCTTAGTCAAAGATTCATATATTAATTCAAGCTCCTGTACATGGGTTCTTCTCTACAGCTCTCTGCTATATCTCTCTTCTTCTTTTCTGTGCTAATGATCTAATCCTTCAATAATACAAAGGTGAGGATGTCTATATCCATTTTTCCTCCAACGCTCCTAAAACTGTCTAATCTATTAATTCAAAGCTACCTACTTTCATTAACTGGGCTTAAATGCCTTTTACATTGACAGATGAGAGAAAATCGCTCAAGATCTATTTACAACATGTAAGTACGCTTCCTTTAACTACTACATTAATATCCATTTTTTAATTTTTCAAAAATATTTCAAAAAGTGTAAAATGTGTGTTGCGCTCCTCTAGCTGTCTTCCGCCTTCATGCTCGCTTGGCTGGCTGCTTACGATGCTCCTGCATCATACTCCCTCGCTTAAAAATTTTCATGAACTCCTGTTCATGAGCTCTTGCATGGTCTGTCCATGGTTATGAATTTTTGCTTCATCTTCTCAACTAGCATCTTCAACTAGATGTCCCTTCCATTTGACCAAGTATTCAAAATACTCTTTTCTCCTGGTCTTTTTGCTAACCCTCTTGTCAATTATCCTTTCCATTTGTGGCTTTTCATCTACAGGCATTTGTTTTGTCCATTGAATCTCTTTTTGTTCCTTCTCTGCTCCTGCTTCCACATCTCTGTAAGGGTACAAATCTGCAACATTGAATATCGGTGAGATTCCGATCCCATCGGGTAATTCAATCTCATATGCGTTTGCCCCAAATTTCCTTATGACCTTGCACAGTCCAATATTTTTCATATTTAGTTTGTTATATGTTCCCCTTGGGAACCTTTCCTTTCTCAGATGTGGAAGAATAAGATCACCAACTTTAAATTGTAGTTCTTGCTTGTGTTGATCTGCTCTGCACTTGTATTCTTGACTTGAATTCTACAACTGCTCCTTAATTCGGCTGTGAAGCTCCTTCATTGCTTCTGCAAAGTCTTCTGCACTGGCACTCCTAAATTCATTTTGTTCTGAATCTTTCAATTCAGAAAATCCCCTTGGTTTCATTCCATATATAATCTGGAATGGACTCTACCCTGTGCTTATGTTAAGTGAATCATTGTAAGCAAATTTCACCTGTGTAGAATGTGATCCCACTGACTGTGGTGTTCAGTCACTAAGCTCCTTAGCAAATCTCCCAAGATTTTGTTCATGAATTTTGTCTGCCCATCCATTTGAGGATGTTATGTTGAGCTAAAAGACAAACTTGTCCCTAGATTTTTCCATAAGGTCCTCCAGAAATGCCCTATGAACTTGGTATCTCGATCAGACACGATACTCTTTTGCAAGTCGTGAAGTCTGACAACTTCCTTGAAAAATAGGTTCACAATATGAGTTGCGTCGTTAGTTTTCTGGCATGGTATGAAATGTGCCATCTTGGAAAATATGTCTACCACCACAAAGATTGAATCATATCCTCTCTGTGTCCTTGGCAGTCCCAATACAAAATCCATGCTCACTGCATACCACAGCCTTTATAGTATGGGTAATGGCTAGTATAACCCTGTATTCTTCCTTTTCCCTTTTGCGTGCTGACAAATTCTGCATCTGTCCACAAATTTTTTAACATCTGTCTTCATCTTTGGCTAAAAATATGAGCCATTCAACTTTGAGAACGTCTTATCATGACTAAAGTGTCCGACCAATCCTCCACTATGTTTTTCCTTTAGCAGATTCTCCCTCATGGAGCATTTTGGAATACATAGTTGATTGCCCCTGAATAATAATCCATCCTGGATCATGTATTTGGTCCATTGGCTTTTGTCTCTGAGAACTATATTCTCAGACGCTTCATACACTTCCTTAAAATCTAGGTCATCCTTGTACATTTTTTTAAGGTTATCAAAACCTAAAGTCTTGACTCTAAATTCCTGCATAAGCAAACATTTCCTGCTCAAAGCATCAACAATTTTGTTAGCAATTCCAAAAATATGCTTAATCACAAAAGTAAAATTCTACATGAATTCAACCCATTTAACCTGTTTTTGGTTCAGCTTCTCCTATTGAGTCACGAATTGTAAAGCGTGATTATCACTGTACAAAGAAAACTCTTTGGGAACCAAATAATGTCTCCATTTCTTTAGCGCTTGTATGACTGCATAAAATTCTTTGTCATATGTCGAGTACTTGATCTTCGCTTCATTTAGTTCTCACTAAAATATGCGATCGACATGTCGTCTTGGCTCAATACCGCTCCAATTGCAAATCCACTCGCATCACACCTGACCTGGAATGTCTTGCTAAAATCTGGCAAAACCAGAATTGGTTGCTCCGTGATCTTCTTCTTCAGCAGATTAAAACTCTTCTCTGCTTCCTTTGTCCAGTGAAAAGATTTATTTCTTTTCTTCACCGTATCCATCATTGGTGCGCTAATTCCACTAAAATTTCAGATGAATTTCCTCTAGAAACTAGCCAAACCATGGAAGCTTCGAACTTCAAACAAATTTTTCGGTGATGGCCAATTCTTAATTGCATCTACCTTTTATGGATCCATCCTCAACTCATTTGTAGAGATAACAAAACCCAAATAAATGAGTTATGTCCTCATAAATGACGATTTCTTCATATTAATCAACAATTTCTCTTCTTGTAATCTCCTCATTACCGCAGCTAAATGATTTAAGTGTTCTTCTTCTGTCTTGCTGAAAATTAATATATCATCAAGATATACGAGGACAAATTTCCCTATGAAATCCTTCAGGACTTCGTTCATCAATCTCATGAAAGTATTGGGTGCATTCGTTAAGCCAAATGGTATGACAAGACATTCATACAACCCCTCATTCATCTTGAATGTTGTCTTCCATTCATCACCTTCTCTCATTCGAATTTGATGATACCCGCTTTTCAAATCAATCTTTGAATAAAACTTTTCTCCACTCAAGCAATCCATCAAGTTGTCCATCCTTGGCAATGGAAATTTGTATCTGATGGTAATCTTATTGATTTCCCTTGAGTCTGTACACATTCTCCAGCCTCCATATTTCTTTGGGCTGAGCACTGTCGGAACAACACATGGACTCAAGATTTCTCTAATCAATCCTTTGTCCATTAAGTCTTGGACCTGTCTCTTAACTTCTTCATTTTCCTGCGGTAACAACCTGTATGCAACCTTGTTTGGTAAACTAGCTCCAGGTATAAGATCAATATGATGGCTTATACTCCTGATAGGTGGTAACGAACAAGGTAGTTCATCCACTACTATATCAACAAACTCTTCCAACAACTTTTGGATTTCTTCTGGTAGATCATCTATCCTCGTACTGGTCAAAACAATTATTGGATTCCTGACCACAATAAATTGTGTGTCTTCCTTCTTCTTAACCTCCTTAAGAAGTTCCTTCCAACTCATGAGAAGTACAGTGTTGCTCATCTCTGTTTTCACCTCTTGGTTTTTAATCGGCAGCAACATGTGCATCCTACCATTTTTCTCCAGGGTGCATGTGTTCTTTCTCCCATCATGAACCACGTTTATGTCATATTGCCACGCTCTACCCAACAATAGATGAAAAACATCCATGGGAATGACAGTACATAATTTTTTATCCTCATATCCTCATATTTTAAATTCAACTAAACATTGTTTAGTGACATTTACCTGGTGTCATTTTTGTAGCCATGAAACTCTGTATGGGCTTGGATGTACTACAGTCTCCAGCTCCAGCTTTTCTACCATCTCTGTAGATATGATATTGTCTGTGCTACCGCTGTCCACTATGACTTTACATACCCTATCTTTAGTTTTGCAAGCAATCTGAAACAAACGGTTTCTTTGGGATGGGTTCTCTACCTCTTTTTCTGGCGTTAAAAGAACTTTCCTCATCATCAAGGATCTTCCACCCTCAGCATCTTCTGCCTCAACATTCCATCCTTGAGCTTTGGCAATGTGAGTTTCACCACCATGTTTCTTCGTATCTAGACACTCATATGATTTATCTCCGATTTTTCCACAAACAAAGCATTTTACTTCACCGCCTCTGCCTCTTCCTCTTCCTCTGGCTCGAGGAAAAGCATTTCTATCAGCATACTGCCCTCTCTATGAACTTCCTCCTCTCTCATGTTGAGTTTGAGGTTTCTTCCCCTCTTCTTTAGGTTTCTAATTTTTGTCTTTGGCAATTGTTTTGCCTCTAGCTTGACTTCTACCTCGGCCTCTTTGACCTTGCTTCTGGCTCAGCTTCTCTTCATCTCTCAGAGCCATATGATAAGCATCTTCCATAGTCTGAAGGGTCATCATGCTCATCTCATCTTGAATGTCATATCGCAGACCATTCATATACCTGGCAACTTTTTCATCATCGCTTTCCCCATGACCTGCTCTGCTGTTTATCTTGTAGAACTCTTTAGTGTATTCTTTCACTGATATCAACTTCTGTCTCAAATTCTGCATCCTCCGAAACAGAGTGATTTGATAATCCTTGGGTATAAATTTGGCTTTCATCTTTGCAACCATTCTATCCCAGCTTTTGATTTTCTTCTTGCCTTTACAACGTCTTTCAGCCTGCAGTTCATCCCACCATAGTGTTGCATGCCCTTTAATTCTAGCAACGGCATGTTTGACCTTCATGTCTTCCTTGACATCCTCATAGTCGAAGTATTTATCTAGAGCTCTAATTTAGTCTAAAAGATCTTCAACATCCAAGTTTCCCTCATACACTGGAATGTTCATTTTTTCTCTGGCACTTATCCTTGCAACAACCTTGAATAGGCATTCATCCACACCACCTTCGACTGTAACTTATTCTCCTTCGTTTCTAGCTTCATTTTAACTTTCAGCTTCGCTGATATCCCCAGCGTCAACTGTGTGCCTCTATGCTGTCTCCATGGCATCAAGCCTGGCACGTAACTCACGCATTTCTCTTTCTCTTGCTGGATCAGGCATTGGCATTGGCTTGTCTCTTCTTCTTGGTGGCATGGATGTAAAATGTTTCCCTGTTTTCTCTACTATAGAAAGAAAAGAACTTGTTCTAGGCTTTGATACCACTTAGCACAGGATCCCCAACCCTCAGGCCAAGATCCGCGCAGTATCATTCTAAACCTGCCCCTTGAGTCTAATTGACTCTTTGATTCCCCACATAGAATCCCACACACATACAATGGCATTTTTCCACAGGTCCTTATGAGTATGCCCATGTGAATAAACACATGGCATCACCCTAATATCCTGACCACAATAAGATCGTTCCCTTTGTCGAATCAGGATTTCGGGTTTCACGATATCGCGATTCCTGTTGTCGAGTTTCCTGTCTCTACAACCTTCGAAACTTGAAATTTCGAATTGTCGAAATCTTTGGCCGCGTCCTCCTCTGTAGTTGTGTCGTGTTTCGCGACTTTGGGAATTCTGGAGTAAAGAACTCCGACTTCTTGTCTTTGAAACTGCCGAAATACCACACCCTGATGCATTCAGCAAAGGTTGGCTCCCCAATGAAACTTTTCGTCGATTCGGAGTTTCGGACTTCACGATTTTGCAAATCCTGATGCAAGGCTTCTCGACTCTCCAACCTTTGAAACCCTGAAATGGTCAATGAGGATTGACTCCACCTATTGATGAAAACACACCACTTGTCTTTCCCCCTGTACTCTATTTCCCACGCGGATTCTTGCCACCTGTCCACTCAATATTTTCGGCTTTCGAAATCTGAACCACCCTTCGACAACCGTTCCTCTATCACTTCAAAACCCCAAACTCTGAAATGGCACCTTCCACAGGATCAATGGCTATAAGCCCTCATTCGATCCGACAACCCACGTTATTTCGGGCTTTCGGGTACCAGAAGTTTGAGACTCTCGATTCCAAACCACTGTCTTCTCGGGTTCCCGAACCCTGAAACACTGAAATGTCGAAACACCCCTTCACCAATATTTTGTGTTTTGTAACTTCGAGGTTTTCAATGAAAAGGCCCCTGGCTCCTTGTCATCAGGAATTCTGGTATTTCGAATCCCAAATTACCGAAATCCCAAAATTCCACACTTAACAATCCTTCTCGTGATTCGAGAGTTCGAGTGACCAAGGGATTTGGCTTGCACTCCGGACTTACAAACCCTGATTTGCTGAAATGATCTTGACGTTCGACGATCACAATCAACGATCAACATTGAATCTTGAAACCAACGTAATGGGTTCATCTAACCCTTATCCACCTTGCAACTCCTCTGGATTCTACAGTCCTCGCAACTTCATGAGTTCTCCACGGAGAATTTTGATGACTCGATTCACTGTTCAATGATCCCTGTCAAACAACTCGGTGTTCTCCACTGGAACTTAACTTCTACGAGACATTTTCAACCTCTGTCTCCCTTTGAACACTTTCAAAGTTGCCAACTCTCCTGATCTTTCACTTGCGACTCAAGCCTCGAAAGAACTCCTGCACGCACTCCTTGCGGCAAACTTTCAAATAACCCCTAGTTATTTGATTTCTCGACCTTGTGCACTCTTTGCAGCAATGTTCCTTCAATATTTTCAATCTTAGTTGATAAGTTTTAAGGCCTCGACTAGCCTACGTACACCTTGCACGGCTTTTGTGCTTCACCTGCACTTCTGCTGGAATGAGAACAACGGTATCTCTCCTAATCTTTCTGAGGCAAACTCAGAGCCTTTTCAACGCACACCTTGCAGACGTTTCACTACACTCCTTGCAAGAACTCTCTCTCAGGAAGAGAAACAATTGAAACTCATTCTCTTTCTCTCTCAGACTTCATACATTCAACACAACATAGCATCATAACAAATGCATAACAGAGAGAATAAAACAACTATAAGCATATCATTCATCATATATAAACAGTAAGCATCATAACGCCATGAAATCTGAGTCAAATCTTCATATATTAATTCAAGCTCCTGTACATGGGTTCTTCTCTACAGCTCTCTGCTACAGCTCTCTTCTTTTATGTGCTAATGATCTAATCCTTCAATAATACAAAGGTGAGGGTGTCTATATCCGTTTTCCCTCCTACGCTCCTAAAACTGTTTAATCTATTAATTCAAAGCTACCTACTTTCATTAATTGGGCTTAAATGCGTTTTACATTGACAGATGAGAGAAAATCGCTCAAGATCTGTTTACAACATGTAAGTACGCTTCCTTTAGCTACTAGATTAATATCCGTTTTTTAATTTTTCAAAAATATTTCAAAACGTGTAAAATTTGTGTTGCGGTCCTCCAACTGTCTTCTGCCTTCATGCTCGCTTGGCTGGCTGCTTACGATGCTCCTGCATCATAATGTTTCAGAGGTGGACATCCTTGTTTCGCATGGAGATTACTCTTGAATTTGACAAATAATATTTAAGAGGTGGACATCCTTGTTTTGCAGGGAGATTACTCCTAATTTTGACATTTTTGTAAGGATTCTTTGTGGAACACAAAGTTTATCGTTGCATTGTATTAGAGTAGCATAGAGCAGGAGGTGAATTCGTAACACCACCACGACTAGCATTTTCAAGCAACCAAATGATATGCGACAAATAAAAAAAATATTGATATGTAAAATGGTATTTTTACTGGTATCAGAGTTTGTTTGTGAAATAAGAAGCAACACAACTCTTGTAGTTGGCTTAATGGTTGTGATCAGAAGAAATGCAAAATGTTCTTGGTCTTAGAGTTTGAAGTTTTGTAATAGTAATCTAATTTTAAGGTCACTGTCAAGTGAGACACTAAATTGGTGTATCAAACTCCTTGTTTGTGGGATAAGGTACTTCCTCCACTCAGTAATTTGACTTCTAAGGAGATGTTAGACACTAAATCGGTGTATCAAATTCCTTGTTTGTGGGATAAGGGACTTCCTCCCTCCACTCAGTAATTTGACTTCTAAGGAGATATATATACCCTATCTCTCTAAATTTGAAGAGTGATAGTGATCAGCAGAAATGCAGAATGTTCTTGGTCTTAGAGTTTGAGGTTTTGTAATAGTAATCTAATTTTAAAGTCAATGTCAAGAGAGCCACTAAATTGGTGTATCAGATTCCTTGTTTGTGGGATAATGGACTTCCTCCACTTAGTAATTTGACTTCTAAGAAGATATATATACCCTACCTCTCCAAATTTAAAGATTGATAGTGATGAACATGATAGAACAAACCAAATTGATCTATTCTAAAAATAACCAAAACTTTTGTAATGTAAACAAAATTCTTCTAAATTTGCACTGTGGCCTTCTAGCAAATTATGCCAACTTTTCTAAAATGACATGAGAAACTTTTTGAAGTTAAAAGTAGCGAATACTGTTAACTTTCACCATTGCCAAAATGTAGCTACTGTAGCCATTGGCAAGAAAGAAATGTACTTTCCTGATTAGGTCTCCATCCTACAGAGGTGGGCAGAGTTGATCAAAATTTACACAATAGAGTACTTAACGATATGATCAGAGGCAACGCCCATGGAAGATTGTACTTTTGAAACAACTGAAGGTTGAGTGAGAAGTGAAATTGGGCAAGACTTTGATTGTGACTTTTGGATTTCTCTCTTCACAAACTAAAAAATATATATCTCAAAACAAAACAAAAGGTGATGGTTATGAAATATTTTGATTAAGAAATTGATTGAGGAAAAATGCATTACTCCATCGTCTTCTTGTGGATTCAGAATTTTGTAAAAGGAAAGCAATTAATGAATTATAATCTAAGAGTTCATAAATTATAATCTAATTCATTATTATGTTTATAAAATAGGATATGTTGAAGATTGGTTAAGGAAATTTTATTTCTACAAAAAGTGTAAATACAAATGCACACATAATTGCATGAAAAAGGATTTGTGTTTTTTTACCACTTTTGAGTAAAAGATTAAAATGAAAAAATTAATAATTAATAATGTAGATCATATATAGATTTAGAGATCATTTATTTAGTAGTTATAGAGATCCATTTATTTAGTTGTTATTGGTAAGAAAAATTAATTTTATGTTAAATATTATGGGTAAGGTTGTTATCAATGTTGTTGGGTATTTGGCTAGTTTGTTGGGTATTTGGCTAGTTTCATGCCTTCAGGTGTCTAGTTCTAATCCCTCTAGGTGAGACACATTAATCTATGCCTTAGGATTTACTAGGGATACCATACACAAATGTGTTACTTTTCATTCTTAGACACCTACTAACCTATTATTAAAAGAACATCTTTTTGTTTTTGACTATAAAAATCAAACTATCATTGTATTGGACAATATTAATCATATTTAATATAGATTCATCTTTTTTTATTAAATTGAATAAAGTAGGTTTATAATCTGAATTTTGAATCATGATTCTAAATTACAAAAAAATTACCACATTTTAATTAAGAGAATAGATAAAAAAAATGTCCCATTTAATTTTAAAATTATAAATTATAAAAAAAATTATACCAAATTTTAATTAAAAAAATGGATAAAAAAACATCACATTTAATTTTAAAATTATAAACTATAAAAAAATTAAATTCACTCAATTCTATTCTAATATATTACGATTAATGATTAATATTACAAGTTCAAAATTTCCACTAATAAAAATATTTTATATTTATTTTTAATATTCTTATATTTATTTTTAATTATTTTTCTTAGGTCAATTTTATAAATATTTATTTTTAATATTCTTATATTTATTTTTAATTATTTTTCTTAGGTCAATTTTATAATTGAAAGGAATTATGTATTGAGTATTTGTATATTTATTTCCAAGATTGAAAAACATTTACATTATTAATAATATTTTAATTTTTTAATAATAAAGTAATATATTTATGATTAATGGACAATCATTATCTAGATTGCAAATTCTGTTCATTCTACAAATATAGATATATGGAATATAGTGAACTGAATTTGAGGCTTGACTTTGATCAGTGTACTGTTAGATAAATGAAGACGAGGCTTGATTTTCATTAGTGTCTGTTAGATAAATGAAATCTGCAATTTAGTTAAGTAAAATACAGGTTCATTGAAATCTGTAATCTTATCTCAATTCCAGGAATAAATCTGCAATTTAGTTAAGTAAAATACAGGTTCATTGAAATCTGCAATCTTATCTCAATTCCAGGAATTCTGTATTGAACATTTGTATATATATTTTCAAGATTGAAAAATTTTCCCTTTATCAATAAAATTTTATTTTTTTAATAATAAAGTAATATATTTATTATTGGTGGACAATCATTATCTAGATTGCAGATTTTGTCCATTCTATAAATATAGATATATGGAGTAAAGTGAACTGAATTCAAGGCTTGATTTTGATCAGTGTCAGTTATATAAATGAAATCAAGGTTTGATTTTGATCAGTGTTAGTTAGATAAATGAAATCTGCAATCTAGTTAAGTAAAATGCAATCTAGTCAAGTAAAATACAGGTTCATTGATATGGATAATTTTGTAGATAAATGAAATCTGTAATGTAGATAAATGAAATCTGCAATCTAGTTAAGTAAAATACAGCTTCATTGATATGGATAATTTTGTACATAAATGAAATTTACAATGTAGATAAATGAAATCTGCAATCTAGTTAAGCTCAAGTTAGTTGATATGGATATTTTGCTTAATGTTAATTAGATAAACGAAATATGCAATATAATTAAGTTCTAATTCGAATTGATTGATGTGGACAAATTTGATAACAATTTAGTGATCGACTATACATAAATCAAACAAATCATGTTTCAATATTTAGATATTAAATTGCTTATTAATAATTCAATAATAATAGAGTTAGGACAAATTTGATAACAATTTAGTGGTCGGCTATATAAAAATCAAACAAATCATGTTTCAGTATTTACATATTAAATGGTCTATTAATAATAATAGATTTGTTAATATGCTAAACCTAAGTGTCATTTGAGAGACAAAATCTGAATGCAGAAGCGAAGAAAGTAACTGAACAGAACGAATAAATGGAAGACASTGACACTCAGACAAAAGTTGGTGCAAATAGCCAAGAAAACAATTACGGATTGGTGTGTCAAGGCATCTTYAATGTGTTTGGTACATGTTATTTAAGTGTGACACTCCAGTGTATCTTAGCCATGGAAGCCACGAGAAGAGCTTTCCTGAGGCTCCCAACTCCGGGCTCTCCTCAATRCWGCATACCAGATGACTCCATGACCGCCCTAATTTACTCCTTATTCCTARAAAGACGACAGACCGATAATATCAGTGTGCAAAACGGTGAACAAGGACCATATGATCGTAACGTCGCAGSTGTAGTATTGGAGTGGATGGAGAAGAGATTACGTGGATATGGAGGGGACAGTGCATGGAGTGGATGGAGAAGAGATTTTATTTTCCCAGGGGACACTGCAAGTACTTTGCATTATATTCTGCAGATAATAATACATGAAGGCTATGTAACGGGTTTAGAGGAAGACCTCTGCGGCACGTACAGAAGTCAAGTAACATTCCGGGTGGACAAAGGGGAGGATTTTGACCTTCTGGACTACCTCACAGAAGGTAAATTTGAAGAAAAAGATATGGCTCACAATAGCACCAGGATTTTAACAGCACGTCATCTGTTCAACTTTACAGAAAGAATCAGCGCATTTAAAGCTCGGATAACACATAGAAGTCAGCAAGATTCATGTGATAAGGTCTACGATGTAAGGTATCGAACTACGATTTGCAGTTTTCCACGTACTTTGATTTTGGATCTTCCTGACGTTTGCCGGTGGGAGGGGATGATGCTGCATCTCGAATTTTTGGATCTCAGTCAACAGATGGAACCACAAAGTAGTAGTGGGTCTGGGAATTGTAAATATAAGCTGGTAGTAGTTGAGGCTGCAGTCGATAATGGAGAGCATTCTATCGCATATGTAAGAGCTTCAAAGTATGTGAACCGAAATGGTATTGATATGGAGAACATTTGGTACGAAATTAACGACCATCAGATCAAATTAGTACCGTTTACAGAGCTGTTCAAACCAACAAACCTCTCCCTTATATTAATCTATGAGCTGATGAACTCCTAAACTATTTCTTAGTTGTGAAAATCATATTTCTCACTGGATATCTAGTTATTTTGAAATGGCTAAATTATCGAAGTTGTGAAAATCATATTTCTCATTCGATATCTAGTTATTTTGAAATGTTAAAACTTATCTAGTTATTCTTGCAATGAAGTTTTTTTCCCAACTTTTGAAATTTCAGCATATCTAATTCAGTATATTCTAACTTAAACAAATAAATAAATAGAATCAATAATTTAAAGAGATTTCTTGGAATAACATATTGTTGTGATAGCATTGTAATCATCTTGCATCTTTTGATTTTGAGGGTTGCACAACCAAGTTTCTCACTTGGTTTTTTGGAAACACTCTTCACCTAGAGCATACCCATACTCTATTTTAAGCTATGGGTGAGTAACATTCCAAATGCAACTTCTGTATACTTAGACAATTTATTAACACTCTTAACACTTAGCCATTTAAGCATACATCCAAGAAATGAGGAGAAAACTTGCAAAAAAACAAGAGACACACAAATATAGTGTGAGTGGCACAAGTTGTGCCTAACACTCAGCTAAGTTTTATTATTATGAAACAATTACAATATGAGTGCTATTGGTTGGGTTTACAACTTTGGAAAAGTCACACGACTTGCCTCACCTCGCCAATACACCCATACACATATTCATCACACCAAGACTTGTCCATCGTAACAACTTTCACAACTCCTGCAGAGCACCCCAAACGTCCATCCACCATAAACTCCTATCACAAGACTTCGCAGAGACCCGCTGTTCTATCTCATAACTACCTCACTCAAACCTACAACAAGACTTCCCTCATACTCAATCCAAAAGAAGGTTGTGCCAACTCTATCCATAGAATCACCTCAAGGAAGCACAAGTCCTCCCATGTGGAGCGACTTCGCTCCTTGATGGAGCTCACATCTCTTCATCCAAGTCAATCTTAGAATCACATAGTTGATCTTGTTCTTCTTGTTATGCAAATATTTCTTTATTGATTGTGCGCCTTTGTTATGTTATATGGACTCCAAAGATCATCGTCGCAAACTATCGCGTCCTTTGGGTTTGTCGCACCCCTTCGCAAACCCAAATGAACATGTTCTCCCATCAATTGTGCACACCAACCTTGGTGCACTCCTCATGTCGACGCACCCCAACCTATTTGGTGTGCCCCTTCTCTTGGTTGCTTCTGCCCCGTGAGTTGCCTCATGCTTGGGAAATCCCCTTGACACATCAGCATGCCCAAGGCACCCACTTTCACAACTAGTGTGACTCTTCGGTGTTGGAGAAACCCCAAGTTCCATCTCCTTGAGGACTTGGGCAAGAGTCTATGCGCCCTTCTAGTCAAAGACCTTATATCCTCCCCCACCTCATTTCATTGTCGTCACCAACAACATCCACAAAATTTGGAATCTCTAAGTTTCTGCTCCAACTTGGGCCCCCAATGCAAGTTTGTTGGAAACCCCAAGTTTTGTTCCAAGTGGAAATCCCAAGTTTTGTCAAAGTGGAAACCCCAATTTTTGTTCCAAGTGGAAATCCCAAGTTTTGTCAAAGTGGAAACCCCAAGTTTGCAACTCACACTGCAATCATCCGCAGCCTATGCAACCATCCACACTTTCTTGCCAAAATTTGTGTGCAACCAATCATTGTGACCAATCTGTCATGTATTTGCACAATGCTAGCCTCAAGTCCTGCACCGGTTGGGTGATCGATCCAACTGTTGCGTCTAGTTCTTGAAATATGCATCTCCATGTCTGAACTTAGTCTTTTATGTTCACATCTCTCTCACTCCATCCAACTCCAAAGACTAAGGAAAGTGTCCACCCTTCCCTCAATGTTGTTATGATCATCTAATGTTCATCAAGGAGATCCTCCACAATGTCTAAGTGTTACACTTAGAATCCACTAGTGCATCTCTACTTTGACCCCCTTATCATGCTATTGTTCTTGCCCAAGTCATGAACTAGTTGAATGGTCAATCCAATTGTCACACTCCTTGATTCTACACACCTTCATGCAAAAATTGATCGCTTCCTTCTGCAATTCATCCCATCCACACAAAAACCTTAAAATCTAAGGCAAGGTCGCTCCTCACCTTGCTACACTATGAATTCACCCCAAAACAAAGTCATTCATGGAAACTTGACTCCATTTTCCACCTCTTGGCATAGTTAGCCAATCTTCTACACACATTTTGCATCGCATACAAGTTTGTGAATAGTCAAGGTAAATATGCACGCATCTCATCTCTCCACATCCAACAAACTCTTCCCTTGTCACTTAAACTGCGATCAGGTCCAAAATTATGGATTTCTTGGTCGAGCTCTCCCCATATTCATCTGCATCTTCGTATATGAAACATCCCATATTATCCAATACCTATAGATCCAAACTGCCTTTTCCCCACTACTTTATCACTTGCCCATGTTGTTGCTTCTACCTCTCTATTCCTTGGAATGGTTAGGATTTACACTCAGCCATACTTCCTAAGATAAGAGAAACACCCATGTCCAAGTAATATCTTCATGCTACAATATTCTAGTCCACACATTATTGTAAATCAAAGCAAGTCCTCAACTCACCTCCTTTCGTCGAGTCACCTCTATGCAACTCAACATCTATGATGAGTGTGGCCAACACACTTACACTCCTCAAACATCCCAACGAACTGTCAAAAGTGATCAAAGTATAATGATTCACCTCAAATAACTTCCATGCCTTAGCACATTTGACCAAATACTCATGCCAACCTCAACCAATGACCAAGGTGTGCTTTGCCTCATTCAATGTCCCATACCAAAGGTGAGAAAACACAACCCAAGTCACTTGGTCTGCATTATTCCCATTCAGGTTGACTACCAGCAATTCTTGGTCGACTTCTTTACTAACTCCATCCATCTCCTAGAATGGAACTGGCTTACAACTCCTATAAGTATCCAAACTCTAGCATTGTCATCGCAACTGTGAAGTCATTGCATGACCCAACAAATATGGATAAGTCACCAACTCGCTAAGGTATCTTATCCATCCTCTCAAACTCGACATATCCAGGCCTCGCTTCCTACTTCACCATAACGACCTATCTAATGTACATCATCAAAGAGTTAGGTTGTCCCATTGGACTTGTCCAAGCAGGTCACCCGAAGATCTCTGCACGTTCACCCAAATCAAGGTGTCCCAAACTACTACATGAATTCTTCGAATTTGCACCACTTGAGTCATCCTCAAGTCTGTCGATTTTCCCTGAGGAAACATATTTCACTTGAACCATCAAGTCATATGACTTCTCCTCCAAAGAACTCACTGCAACACTTAGGAAATGCAAGAACTCAAAACTAACCACACCTTTCCAATGACATTCTTGGTTGCAACCATGTTCTAAGTCTATTGTCTTGAACCTTCACTTGCCCAAGCCATCGACTCTCCACATGAACTCCCCCCAATCACCATTCACAGCTACACAAAATTGCAAGTACATTTGGTGCGATACAAGGATGAGTCCATCCATCCACTTAAAAAATACTTCTAAGTCCCAAAATTCTCATGAAACCGACCAAACTCATCTCCAATGTCTTACATGTTGGGTATGTGTTATATTCTTTGCAAAAACAATTTGATGTTTTTTATGTGCATTTTTAGTGTTTTTTTCAGCACATGGTTAAATTCATCGATGATTTTCTAATTCTGGTTAAGGAATTAGGGTTGTTGACTAATCTAGATTAATGGATTAGGAGTTTTGAATGTCATGGGATCCTATAGTTTGGGCTAATGGTTTGGGATAACTTCTCTTAAGTTTGGGATGTTTCCCGGGTGGGATCTATTCCAAGTCATGTAAGTGTATGAGGTGGCATGGGGTAAATATTTGGGCATGGGGTGGATGTAATAACACGAAAATGTAAATTCTTACCTATGGGTGCTCACGTATAAGGCGAGATCCACCTTGTCATGAATGGAATTGTTTCCTAGCCCATTCATTTCCTTTTACTCTTAGCTTTATTTCTTTTGATCTTTTTCTCTTGTGCTTCAAGGAAATAGTTGAGGGACACTATCCTCACTTGATGACCAAAGGTGACAGTGCTATCCACAAACATTTGAGAGAAATGAGAAGGTTGGCTCATGATGAGACCCCCTTTCTCTTGGTTATGCCACCAAGAGCCATTGCCATGGCTTGGTGATGAGATAGGTGGTAGTGTCATACTGCTACATGCCCATGGTGATAATAAGTTGGCCCGTGATGAGACCACCTATCCATCAACTAATACCTTGAATGTTTGTGTTATCTTATGGGTCCCCTTTTCTTACTAATAATATTTTCACTATTTTCTCGGGGATCCCTAGGCGAAGCATCTTGAAGGTTTCAACATTGGCTTTTACCTCTTGCCAGCTACTTTTACCCTCCGGGCCTTTATCCCCTTTTTCCTATGAGGTAAGGTACCACCCTTCCTGGTGTATCCAATCCCCATTCCCAAACAAGGATAGCAGATATGAAAGACATAAAGATCGAAAATGGTAAGCATGGAGGGAGCAGACAATGGCTTTTCATAGATCCACCGAGTAGAAACTCATCCTAAAGGGAAATCAACTTACTATGGCACCATGTCACCCTTCCAGGTATGAATGAGGAAAAGGGCATAATTTCCAAGAAAACGTCATGAAATGAAGAAGGATTCAATACAGCATATTCAAGTGCTTCAAAAATCAGAGTGATACATACCATGATACCTGGACTCATTACCTCATGCAGCAAGAATCATCGCTACTTCAAGACAAAGCTGGTGGGATGGATATTGTTGTTGGTGATAAGTGGAATGCACTAAGGAAAAGAGTGGCCCTCTGAGGCCATGCTCAATTCGTATGGCTCTTGGTACTCCCTATCTAGGACCTATGGGCCTCGAGATGTGATCTCCTTAGTTATCCCTAGGCTAGGGGATAATAGAGCTCAATAAACCTTCTTCAAAATATGTGATGAACAAGATATGATACCATCTATCGTCAATATAGTGGTGAATACCTCACAACCCTTCTTCAAAATCTACAACTAACAATTTCTAATATCATCTATCATGTCTCTATAGTGTGTCTCCCCAAATATTACAATTGTGAATCTCTTGAGAGCATGTGGCACTATGACATTTCACACGTGGTTTCTTGGCAACACGAAGGATAGTTCATATGGACTATGTTGCTTCACCTGAAGCATACCCATACAATTTTCTAGGCTACAGGCGAATCAGTTGACTCATCTCACCTCAGCAAGTCACTCATACATATATTTGTCACACCAAGACTCATCCATTCTAACAAATTTCACAAGTCCTCTAGAGCACCCCAAACGTGCATCCACCACAGACTCACCATATCTTCTTTGTCACAAAACTTCACATAGACCTGCGATTTTGTCTCAAAGCTTCCTCATTCAGAACTGCAACAAGACTTCCCCCATAATCATCCCAAAAGAAGGTTTCCCCAACTCTTTCCACAGAATCACCTCAAGGAAGCACAAGTCCTCACCTCTTTTCGTCCAATTCTACCTCATAATCACAAAGCTAATCTCGCTCTTCTTATTGTGGAAATATTCCTTACTTGGTTGTGTTCCCTTGTTCTCTTATATGGACTCCAAAGGTAACCATTGTGAATCGTATCATCCTTTAGGTGTGTCGCACCCCTTTGCGAACCATCGCATCCAAACAAATCATCATGCCCCTTCGTGGACTCAGTATCCCAAATGAACCTGTGAACCTATTAACCATGGAATCCCTTGGGATCGGCATGTCGCAACCTTGGTGTGATCCTCATGTTGACGCGCTCCAACCTCTTTGTTGTTCCCCTTATCTTGGTTTCTTCCACCCCATGCTTCACCTCATGCTTGGGAAATTCCCTTAGTGTGTCTGCATGCCCAAGGCACCCACTTGCCTAATTAGTGCAACTCTTGGGTGTCGAAGCAACCCCAAGTTCCATCTCCTTAAGGAATTGGGCAAGGGTCTCTAATACCTTCTAACCAAAAACCTTACACCTGTCATATCTAACTCAATATAATTAATTTAAAGAGGGGTTCCTTATTTCAATTGTAGATTTAGACATATAACAAATATGAAGAAAGTCAACCATTCCATTTGACTTTACTCTCAAATCAATAATGGAATTTGGAATAGCTTTCCATATCTAAATCAATATAATTTAACTTAAAGATGATATCCTTATCTCCATTGTATATTTTGGCATCGGACTAACCTGAAGAAAGTCAACCATTAACTTTACTTTCGAATCGACAATGGAATTAAACTCAAATTTAAAAATATAAATAAATAAAACTAAAAATTTGAAAAAAACTTAATTGATATAAATAAATAAAACTAATCATTAAAAAAAAACTTATATGAGTTTAAAAAATTGTCAATTTAACATTAAAAAATTAATAAGTATATAATTATTTTATTTTAACTTGAATTTTATATTAATAAGTATAGAATTATTTTAACTTGAATTTTATCACTTTATAATGTGGTAACAAAAAAAACTTGAATTTTCTATTTCCTTCCATTTAATTTGACAACCATCATTAGTTATCACATTAATGGTTTTAACTTTCCATAGGATAGACCCAATTTATTTATCAATAGTTGGGGAAATATGATTTGATCCAATGAAGAGAAAAAGTGCATTAATTTCATGAAATTTTTTTTTATCAAAGTGTATTAATCCAATGAAAGATAAAATTGATGGAATTGTATCAAAAGTTAACATTACATAATTCTATTGTAATAGGGGTATTTTAAGATGTTGAATCTAAAATAATTTTATTAATTTAAAATTATAATTTTTACAAAAATTGTATGGCAAGATTTTTGTAATGGTAAATGCAAATCATCTAGGTTAAGATGAATCTATATTGATAATCTCTTGTGTGTATAAAACTTACAAAACTTCTAGTATTTAATATGATTTAATTTGAACATAGAACTTTGTCTATCAAAGTTTTATCTTATTTAAAGATATGAATCATTAAAATTTAAAAAAAATGAAACTTTACCTCCCAAAAAATACTAAAAGTTAAATTTGTCCACTTTTTAATTTCCTTCATTAAATTATGTTAATTTTTTTTATGATTATTATTTTAGTTTTGTGTATAGACATATGATATTACAATCTCTAAATTGTAAAATACACCTACCTATAATAATATTTATTATTTAAATGTTATTAAAATAATAATTTTAAATTAAATTATTTTTTTTAAATAATTATTATTTACATATTATAAAAAATAACACTTTAAATTAAAAGTATTATTTAAATGTTTATTGTTTTATTATTATTATTATTTAGAAGATTTATTGGCAACCAAGTTTCATATCAAATGGTATTGTGCCTAGCACAAAACTTATGACTTAGCAAGGGTCAAGATGTCCTAGCAGTGATTTGAACCAGGGTGGGAAGAGTGTGATACATACCTCCCAACCATTTGAATCAAGGTGGGAAGAGTGTGAGACCTACCTGCCAACCATCTCCCAACCATTCAGTAAAACCACCTCAACTTTTTAAAATTTGAAGGACATGGGGGTGGGCTTTGATCCACTTATGTATACATAGGTCATGAGACCATATTTAATATAATATCATATCACAAGGTGCAACCACAAGTTCGATCACTACCTCAAGGTGACCCCATGGATGACAAAAATATCCCCATGAAAATTGACCCTTGTCCAATGGTGAAAACATCTTCCCTTTTCACCATTGGATCAAACCCCTTTGAGCGGAAAACAATATTGTTATCATGAGCACACACATTCAACGATTAAATATTCCCATTCTAAGGAAAAAATATATACACCAGAAATATTTTTAAATTAGTTTTGATCGTCATATATGTGTTATTGCAAAAATCTCTACATCACAGAGTTGGGATCATGACATCTCATTGATCAATTGGCTCTCTATAGTGTGTTTGTTTCTCCTATATCATTGTGTAGTCTCCCTCTCTCTTCCTTGATCATTGTTAATAACTTCTTCTACACTCTCCATCCCATTAGCGTTGACAACTAGTAGTTGTGGTATCGTAACACTGAATGACTTTTCTACGTGCCCTTTTCTTTTTCATGTCTAATTGGTTCTGATTTAATTTTTTTATCATCAAATCACCGTGGTTTGTTAAGATTTATTTTTTTAGGAAGGATTAATGTTACACATGAATTCATAGATCATTTGTTTAAAGACAATTTCGTTGTCGGTTTCAATTATGGTTTGCTAATTGTAATGTAGAGATTATCTCTACGTGAGTGATTTACTTTGTTATTTAGGAGTTTGTTAGGTCTGGGAGAGATCTTAGATCCTATTTAGGTGTGTGATTGAGATATTATTTTAACAAATGGATTGTGTTACTAAGATAGTCATTCTATCTTAAAGTCAATCTTAATGTATTTATATGTACGTGTGTTGATTGAATAAGAACAAATTTTGTGTGTGAACAATGTCTACTCTCTCATTTTCTAAATTCAATTTATTTCTTGGACGCATATTTTTAAATATCAAATCCAACTTTGCTTGGAACATCATTTTTAATAAACAATCTCAAGGGTTCAACAACACAGTCATGTTTTTATCGTCAACAAATATGTTGAATGATTGACGAAAGGATTGTTTTAACATCATGAAATACCAGAATTTGTAGTGTCATCCGCCATTCTATGAAATGCTACTTGATTATTTTTGAGTAATTGATATGAATCACTATAAATCCATTGAATTCCAAATCTAGCATGAGTCAAGAGGGATCAAATTCCTCGAAGTGCAAATCTTTCCTCAATTCTTTTCAATTTGAAAAAATATTTTACCTTAAGGGATTTGATCCCTCTTGAGGCATGATAGAT